>JASANA010003096.1:0-13403 GCA_030248095.1 Ptycholaimellus sp. GST1_10
CGGATTAATTGATATGTGCTAATTGAGAAAAAAAGCTGACCTTGACCTTTACGCGATGACCCGGCGTTGTACTGGCGTGTGCCAACATGGATGTGAATGAGAAAAGGGTAGGGTTAGGCCGGTTAGGGGATCAGAGATGGTGAAATAGGAATAGAACAAAAGCAAAGGTTTTCTGGAGCGCTTTTCTAGATTGCTTTCGATCACGCCCTCTACAACTACTACTACCACGTACAATCAGAAGGTGATGCTTGATTGTTGCCCCCTTGCCCAGTAGTTTCTAGAGTGGGAAATTAGCTTCGACTGGGTGGCGAAGGAGAAAAATCCAAAGGCTCAAAAACCCCTACTTCTGGCTGGGCATATGGAGACTTAGAGGTTCCATTTGACTACTTCACCTTTTTCTTGCTTGGCTGGCTCTTGATGTTGAACATTGGCTGGCAGAAAAGGGTGTCGGAGGAAGAGGAACTTGTGTTCAGAAGCCCATATTTATATGTGTGAAGAGGTTGGGCAATGAGTGCAATTTTTTTTTTTTTGGTATAACCTGCATCAGCGGCGTTTGGGTTGACCAATTCTGACCTCTGGTTTGTTGCTTTCCGTGCTGGGGGATTTTAAGTGCTGACGGTAGTGAGCAGAATGGAAGGCACCCAGGGAGCCTATCACAACCTGCTGCACGGCATGGTTTATGAGGGGTTGCATCCCGCCCTTCTAAGTGCTATTCTCAATGACCCATTTTCGCAATGACAGTCCCAAATGCCCTTGATAGGTTGGGTACCAACGCCACTCCCACACTACCGATGCTTCCATTGCCACCAGCATCCTGATCCAGCTGTGGTTTAGGTTGGTGCAATCCCACGGCCATTTACCCTCTGGACAGAAAGAGGAATAAAATTTAGGGAACTGAGGCAGATGGCTTCTTCCAAGTGGTCGCGTGGGTTTGGCTAACTAGCTTGATGCCAGTCAGCTCAATGTGGACCAGCTTCGTTTCAGTCCGTTCCTAAAACGGGAATTTGAATTTTGAAACAATGATTGTTAAGTACGGTGCTGCCTTTTATTGTATCACGCATTTGCCTTCCGCCGTGATCCACAAACTTTCGTTTGGTTCACCTTCACAGTCAGATAAAATCTGAGTCCTTGGAAAAAAGTGAGAAAGCTGGTGTCTGACGTGGACCTCTGGCTTGAATCGGATTGGGTGAGTTGGACTGTGTTGGGGGCTTCGAGCATTGTTGATGGGAAGGATTGACATGTCCCTAGCTCTGAAAGAACGAAAGTTTGATAATTACGCAAGATAGGAAGATGACTCATCAAATGCCCACAAGAGGCTTAGCTAAGATATTATCCAAACTATCACTATAAATATGCAGACAATCTGCAGTCAGTACTCAGCTCCAACATCCAACAACCGGCCAGAAAAATGTCATATTCTAATAAAAAGATTGGGTTGCAGTGCAGATGGATTCCAGCCCCGCCTACCCCTGCCCTTTGTGCGGCGAGCAGTTTCGGGCGGCGAACCCACTGCTGAACAAGCACATTTACCGGTGCCGCCAGGTTGGGCAATCTTTCCTTTGGTTCATTCGAAATTGCTGGCTCTGGACTGCAGAAGGCTCCGGTGGAGGCTCGGCTGTGGGTCACGTGCCAGACGGACGAGCGGCACATCGTCCTCCAGGAGGAGTACCGTCTACACCAGCTCGTGTGCCGCCCATGCTTGCCACGCGTCCGCCTGCCCCACCCTCTGCCTTTGCACCACACGTCTTTTGATGACTGACAGACTGGTGCTATGAGATCTTTTGATCTGATCTGTGATAATATTGAAAGATTGAAAAAATTGAAAATCCTAAAAGGCATTGATCCGTGAAGGCATTTGAAGAAACCATTGGGGATGAAGTCAGCAAGAGTGATGTTGGACTTGCCAAGAATCTGGCCCGTACGCATTAAATGATGGTGCCAGCGGGTGTGGCGGAGACCCTAGGATTCTCTTGGGACATTTAGAAATAGGAATTGGAGCATTAGAAGACCTTGGCTGCCTTCTCCCTGTCGAATGGCTGAAGCGGGTATTCCAGTCTGTAGTTAGAATGCATGTGAAACATGAACTCGAAGATGTTCATCTGTGACGACAAAAGCATCAAAGCATTTGTGCCAACCTGGATGTGAATGGGAAAAGGGCAGGGTTAGAGGATCAGAGATGGTGAAATAGGGATAGAACCAAGGCAAGGGTTTTCTGGAGCGCTCTTTCTAGATCGCTATTGATCACGCCCTCTACACACCATGTACAATCAGAAAGTTATGTTTGATTGTCGACCCCTTGCCCAGTAGTTTGTAGAGTAATGAGGTGGATAAATGAGTTTCAACTCAGTGGCGAAAGAGAAAAAGCAAAAGGCTAAAAAAAACCCTACTTCTGGCTGGACATACGGAGACGGGGAGATTTTATTTGACTACTTCACCTTTTTCTTGCTTGGCTGGCTCTTGGTGTTGAACATTGGCTGGAATAAAAGAGTTAGAACTTGTGTTCAGAAGTCCTGCACAGCACATTTATATGGTAATAGGTGGGAACGGGAAAATATGGGAACATTTCAGTTCACAGATTTTCAGTTCCAGTTCCAATGATATGATTATGTTTAGCACTGGCACCGTGCGAATCCCCATCCTCAAGTCTCCCATTCTTCCTACCGCCTCCACATTTTCACTCCAGAAGGAAAGAAGGCTGTTTGGATGAAGTAGGCGACGCAGTGGTGCTGCTGCAGAAGCTGGTGTAGGGAGATGGAGGTTCCACTGCGGTGATCCACTCCTCCTCTCCATCCCGCATCACAAATGAGTAACACAGCCAAGGTGCCAAGTGGAGGCAGCAAGAGCAGGAGGACAGTGTAGGAAACGTAGTGTCTTCAGCTGAAAGAAGACTGTCCCGAATGCAAGCTGAAATGAAAGAGAGTAAAAGGAGGCCTCTATGTCAGGGGCAGAGAGTGAGCTGATCCCATGGCGGTTGCGGCGCCATCGGACCAGGAGGCGGATGGATGCCACGAGGGCCACAGAGCCCAGTCCGCTGCCTAGTCCCGATAGGAAGCCCCACAAAACATCCAGCCAAAAGTCCTCAAACTACAATCGCCACTCCATTTGCCCCCTTTTAGCAGCTCAAAATGCCAGCCAAGATAAAAAGCAGACGAAGGGGTGGTGGTGGTAGGTTGAGGTGTAGTAAGCAAAGGAGTGGAGTCTGGAGGAGTAGGGCTAGGGGGCTGGGTGGATAGGAGAATGGGGGAGGATGACGGGATTATGTGGTGATTGACAAGAAAGAGGGCTAAGGCGGGATGCCTGGATGGGTCTAGGTGAAAGGATTTGGAGCTCTGCAGGGGCATTGGCTGGGCTTAGTAGATGAGGTTGTGGGAGGAGGGGGAGGGGGGCGAGGAGTGTGTGTAAGAGAGAGAGAGAGTGGGGCCCGCATTTGGGATAATACCAGGGCGTATAGTATGAGGGGTGGGAGGGAGCATAGCAGCCTCAAAGGGAGCCTGAGGTTTTGAAGGGAGGCGGTGATAAATAGCAGCATAAAAGGATGGTGTTGCGGAAGAGGGGAAGGGGCTGTGGATGGAGGGGGATGGTAAAGAGGGGGCTTGGAATGGGAGGCAGGGGGGCATGGGGTAGGAGGGGGAGTAGTGGTGTGTGGGAGGAGGAAAGGCGTAAACGCCTAGATGCAGACAGTGCTAAAAGGCAGGAAGAAGTGAAGAAGAGAAGTGCATACTTTTGTGGCGGCTCCAGGGAGGGGCTGTGTGTTGCTGGTGGTGGGCGTGAGCCTCCTCCAGTTTCTGCCTCTTCCTTCCCTGCTCGGCCCATCCCCCCTTTACACACCTTCTCCTCCCTTTCCACCAGCCTCTTCTTGAGGTGAGCAGTTTGGGCAGAGACGTTGTGCTGGGAATGGGCCTGCTCCTGTTACCCTTTCCCAGGGGGTGTAGTTGTCGACTGAAGCTGGCTCATCTCTGACTCTGGTCAGACTTAGGCTCAGAGGCTTTTCAGCTCCTCTTATAAGGCGCTGCAGGCTTACACCTGCCCATGCCTGGATTGACAGGGCTCATGTGTGGTGAGGGAGTTGGTGGACACCTGCAGGACAGCATCCGTCACATTCAACAGGCCCACTTGCTGTTAGTTTTTGTGACTTTACTCTCAAGAGTCAGAGGGCAAATAGCATAAAAACTACCAAGTCTATGTAGATGGACATTTGCCGAATGTGCTGTACTCCAGCACCTGCACCAAATGAGTAATTGCCAGATTAAGAGGAAAATCAGTTCACTGGCATATTATTTTCCAAGCATAAACAAATGAAGCAAACGTTCTGCATCTGCATCAAGCCTTGTGAATCGCCAATGCCTCAGTGATCTCCATCATCTGATTGATCTGTCCTGCCAGACCGTTGTCAAGCTTTGCCGTAGCCTTGTACTCCCACATATAGACCGGAAGTTCTTGCATGCGCATATCCCCACTGAGCAAGTGATCATGTCTGATTATTTTTTAAAAAGCCCATCTGAAGGACGTGCTTGGCGTTGTGCTGTGCGCGCATTAGGTTCCGATGGCACAGATAGGCCAGGTAGGTGTGGAGGATGATGAGGCCAACAAAGCCAATGGCCATGCCAATACAGGCCCACTGCCAGGCTATGAGGGTCACTAAGTTGTTGACTGTTCAAGCTCTTGTTCTGTTCTAACAAGAAGGTGACGAAGCCAAAGATGTGGAGTTGACCAAATTTGGCAGGACTGTGGATGGAGTGGCTTGCATTCTACACTTCCTGGGCAACCAGATTGATGAAGGCAATCCGCTGCCTGGAATTGGGGAAAGGGAAAAGGGGTAGCATAACTTGGCTTCGCCATAACTGGTTGAAGATATGAGCTAGTGGCTCATCCTCACCAAGCATGAGAGCGATGAACTTTCCAGAGATGTACATGGTGAGAGAAGGGCAGCTTGAGTGAGGAGCAATGAAGCTGAAGGAAGGTGGGTTGCTTGATAAGGAAGTAAAAATGGACACATCTGCTGATTGGCATTGATGGGAAGGTTGTGAGGCATCGGCTCCATCAGCGTCATGCAGAGCCCAAATGTGTGCTGGAGGAAGTTGGGCTGGAACATCTCAAAGCAACAAAGCTCATTCACTCCTAATTCTGGTGAAATGAATGAGGATGAATGTAACGAGGGCGTTTGCCCACATCCAGCCATGTGGGTAGGTATGAGTGATATCCCGGGTCCTGGGGTGAATGTTGTTCGTGGACAACTGGAACACCATGTCTGTGATGCTCCAGAGGGAGACGAGCTACAGAAAAAAGGTTACTCCACCCTAAATTCTTGTGAGTAGCATGTGCTAGAGGAGGCTAACGGAGTGGATGTGGAACAGTAAACTGTTCAAATGCTGGATCCCGCCGCCACGCATGGAGATGAGGATCCAGGTTGCAGAGGCATTGCTTACGAGGAAGGGGAAGTTAAACGGGTCGCAGAGGTACAATTGGGAGTCCACGACCACCAGCACAGAGTGGCCCTGCTGATTGACAATAGATGCTTCACTAGCCAATCCTATCAGTCAGTAAATGATTAGCTTACTGGCTGTACATGTGGAGTGGATGGAAGAAGTACATGGTGGTCTTGGAGAAGTTGGCTGGGATCTGCACAGGGGGCTGGGCGACGGCGAACATGGCAAGCAGTAGTGTAGCTGGGCAGACAGACAAACAAAAGAGAACAATGGAATGGGAGTGTATGTGTAGTTGGGGTGGAATGGTCGAAGAAGGGGCCATGTTTTGCATACCTAAATCTCTGCGAACCCACCCCTTTGCCTACATTCTTTACTAGTCAAAGCTCCGATTGAGCCAGATTTGATTGTCTTAGCCATTCTCAACAACCCAACACCCACATCAGAGAATGAGCATGGACATAGAATCAATTTCTTTTAAACAAAGCAAATCTAGTCCATTGCCTGAGTTTGGAGTGTGTCCTCAGTGACTTGGTGCCATTCGGATAGTTCTTGACCCACCAGTAAGCCACCCGAAATTTGACGTACAGACAGTTCTTGATTTGAACCCAACTGAAGGGCCCGATGCTTCAAATGGAGAGAAAACTGTGGTTTAAAGGAGGCTTCTTAAAGGGAAGTTAGAAATGGGTGCATACTTGGGGTCCATGTGTTCAGTGAGCTTGGCTTTGCATCCGCCAGTCATGGTGGAGAGAAAGGCTAGGCCGAGGGCTGCGCGGCTGACCTTGCGCACCTTGAGACAGTGCAGCTGGAACTTGGCCTTGAACTTCTTCAGGACAGCCTCGTACATGGCCCGCTTCTTCCCCGGCATGAAGGCAAATACAAGCGGCACCATATTCCACCCACTCCACGTTTTCACCAGAGTGCCGATGATGTACACCTGCAGGCCAGTCCATTCAAACTGAGTGGTAAAACTACACTACCACAGGCTGAACCTGGTACTAGCCGAACGGCGTGACATCGGCGCAGATCTGGGTGGTCCTTTTGAGGATGGCCTTGGTGTCTGGGTTAAAAAAGGCCAGAGTGCATGCATCCTTCAGCGAGGCCTTCTTCCGCTCCGGCAGCGTCATCTGCTCCCATCCAGGCACCTCCACCTTGCCTATACCATCAACCTCTTTAGAAAACTGAGTGGTAAAAACCCGCATTCCAAAATGCAACTGCTGTCATGGGGTAAACTGCATAAAGTAAGGTACGGATTGGAGCCTTTCTTTGGCCTCCCGCCATGCCTTGTCCAGGCTACCTCACTTCAGCATTGCTACCTTCGACTCGGCGAAGGAGAGCAGCATGCCCTGCAAACCTCCTGGGTGATAGTAAGAAAAAGGATGGTGAGAGAAGATGTAGGGTGGGAACCTGCTTGGAGTGGCGGAAGATGGAGCGGTGAGTGAGGCCATTCTCCACGAGCACTTCGTTGAGCTCCTCCCTGTGACGTTGGAGGGTGGACTTGTTGGAGCGGGCGGAGCTTGAGGAGAGTGTGGAGGGCGGGCGGCTCGTCATCTTCCTTGCAAGCAGGGGAGGTGGAAAAAGTGAGTGTGTAGGGGGCTGCTGCATTTGCAACAGTCTTTCCCTATCTCATCTCCTTCCTTCTTCAACTCTACTCCTGAGCGGAGCTCAATTTATTGCCTCTTACTGCATACAATTAAGCATGCAGCCTAGGCAAAAGAGGCAAAAAAATGCAGAGAAAAACTGAGGCCGGGGGTGTAGAGGAAGAACTCTATGCTCATTGTGGGGCTAAATGACACATGAGCAAAAAACTAAGATGAAGAGGTTGCAGAGAATGGCTCAGACCAAAGTCTGGCCCCGAGTTTAGATGAAGGGGGGTAGGTGAGGGTGGTGCCTTGGGAGGGCAGGAGGATGTCAGCCTGCTAATCAGGTATGACTGGGGCAGAGGGAGGAGAGTCAGGGAGAGGAGGAGCTCAAGTGGAGTCCTCCACCTCCCCTTCCTCTTCCTCCTCCTGAGGGCCTGACTGAGGGCGCTCAGAGGGGGCTGAGGAGGAGGGGGCATCGCCAATGACTTGTACATCCTCCTCCTTGCCTTCTTCCTCCTTTCCCTCACTCTCTGAGCCATCAGACTCCCACGCCTCACTCTTCACCTCCTTCAAAGCCAATCATCTCCAGGTTTATTTCCTCTCTCTGAGAGATGAAATGAAAGGACCTGCTTCTTGAGATGTCAGCGATGGTGTACTTCTGCGTAGAGGACATGGGCCATGCTCTGGAAGTGCTGGAAGGCGAGCAGCAGAGGGCAGCTGCCCTCCAGGCAGCCAAAGGGATGGTCCTCCTTCCACCACGTTTTGATCTTCCTGCTCTTGAACCTCTCGCACAGGCACACCCTATAGGAGTGCTTGTACTCCTTGTCTCTCTCAAAGATGGAGAGGTCGTAGAGCTGGATGGAGCGTGGGTTGCTCAACATGCTCATCTGCTCCATTGCCATGACCTCCTCTCTTGAGAGGAACCCGTCCACCTACAATCCCTTCCTTCTTTCACCCCTTTTTCCTGCTGTGCTTCATCAAGCATGACAGTTAGTCCAAGCCAATGCTCAGTGGGCGTGAAAAAGGGAAAGTAGGTATGCCTAGTGTCTTCACACTTTTGGCCTTCTCTGAGAATGTTCAGAGGCATCTTTAGGCAGCTATTTTTGCGCGGCCGAAGGCCGCCTGCCGCGAAGGGCAGGGCAGTCAGAGCTCCGGAGGCCGGAGGGCATGGGTGCGGAGGCCCCGGAGCGTAGCCTAGCATGCGAAGCATGCTAGGCGAAGCGTAGGGGCCGTAGCACCCGTGCCCGGAGGCCGGAGGAGCTCTGGCCCCCTGCCCGAAGCGGCGGGCGGCCAAGGCCAGCTTAAGCAGTTACCCCATTTTTGCGTCCGTCTGTCCGCATATATATATATATATATATATCTATATGTGTGTGTCCCAGGCCCGTACTCCGCGGTTTTTCAACGAAATTGGCTGATTTTTTGCATGAAGGTCCGCCTAGGCGGTGCCTCGGGACCATTTTTGGTGCTTGGCGTAATTTTTAGAATTTCGCCCAAAACTCAATTTTATGATGTTTCAAAATACGAAAAATTATAAATCATTGGTTTTTCAATGAAATTAGCTGAATTTTGGCAGGAATGTCCGTCTAAGTTACATTTCGAAGCTGGCAAAAGGAATTTTTGAAATATTTATTATTTCTTGATTTATAGTCAAAAAACCAAAATCTTGATGTTTCAAAAATTTGAACATGCATAAAACCATGGTTTTTCAATAAAATCAGTTGAGTTTTGGCATATACCACTGTCGTGGTGATATCTTGAAACTGCTTTAAGGAATTTTGAAAATTTTTATTATTTCCCGATTTATGAACAAAAACCTAATATCTTGATGTTTCAAAAATTCAAACATCCATAAATCCAGTGTTTTTCAATGAAATCAGTTGAATTTTGGCTTGTACGTCTGTCATGATGACATCTTGAAGTTGAGAAAAAGAATTTTAAGAAAATTGATTATTTATTGATTTATGGGCAAAAATCCAAAATATCGATGTTTCAAAAATTCGAACATCCATAAAATCAGCTCAATTTTGGCAGGTACGTTTGTTGAGGCGGTACCTTGAAGCAGTTAAAAGGGATTTGTGAAGAATATTTATTATATGTCGATGTATGGCCAAAAACCTTAAATCTTGATGTTTCAAAAATTTGAACAACCATAAATTTTGAAAAAAATTTGAACAAGCATAAATTCACTTGTCATTATGGTCAGCCGTATCATTGGATTAGAAGGCATAGCATTTGGACTAGTATAACATGGGGTTCATTTGCACAAAGTGGCTGAACCCATGAGTTGAACTGCCGCCCCTACGAATCTGGTCTAGACTGTTTCATGCTTTCCTTTTCCCACTCTTCTTCAGTAGAATGGATGTAGTTAAAAAGGCAGCCACCTGAAACCATAACGCAAATATACACCCTATATTAGTTGATCCAAGGATCCAAGGAAGGCTACCCAGTCAGCTGATGTTTCCTGAAATATGGGGTCTGGGACTTAGGGGTTTTTTGGGGTGAATACTTAGTACTGCCCCCAGGCCAAGTCCTGGGCGGCAGTTCAAAAATAGCATAACTTGGGTTCTACTGAAGCTTTTTGCATGATTTCAACGCCATTTGAAAGGAAATTTTATGGCCAAATTGATAGTGCACAGCATGACGCTCATTTCAAAATACCAGAAACACGAAATTGAGGTCAAAATATCTGAAATGTTCAATTTTTTGTTTTTGTAACATCAGGATGATGGATTGGTGTAAAATTGCAAAAATTTTCCATTTTTATGGCCAGATTCGTATTCAGCATCAAAATTTACCTACTGGGGCTCAAAATTAGAGCCAATTACTCAATAAACCACTCTAAATAACTTTTTGGGTATTGAAACATTAGGTTTCCGGGTCAAAACTCGGGAGCAGATTATTTCCGCCAAGGTCCGCAATCATGGCCTGATGCGGCCAACATTTCTGACATTCCCTGAAAAAATGAGCTAAAACGGTTGAGAAACCATGGAGGAATTTGTGCTAACATCCATATACAATACGTAACTGAACGAAGTACAAACGTATTGCTGCCCTCATGGAGCAATGCAAGAAGCCGCTTCACCTTATCACCAACATCGTTCAGGTGAAGTGGAGCTAGATTGGTTGTGAAGTGGAGGGAGGAGCTGAAAATTGATTTGAGCGAGCCCCGGGTCTGGTGAACGAATCGGATGAAGAAGGCTGCACTCCGCTGCACCTCGTCTTTCGGCTGGGCTTCCTGCCCCTGCTGGAGGCCCTATGAAAACTCGGCGCCAAGTCCACGCCCGGGACCTGGCCGACCAAAGCCCGCTTCACTTTGCCGTGAGGTGGCCCCACCCCAGAGAGGCTTCAGGCTTCAGTGTAGCAGCTTCTCCCTGTCAGGCACGGGCGAGTGAGAACGGTGGGGCGTCTGCTGGAGTGCTCCTGCTCCAACCTCCTGAACCAGACGGACGCAGAGGGCCAGAGCCCTCTTCACGTGGCCGCCGCCAACGAACAGACGGCTGTCTGTTTGGCTGCTGCTCAGTCGAATAGGAGCTCTCATCAACAGGCATCCTGCACCCAGAACCTGGAAAAAGAAGTTTCTGAAGCTTTCACATCCTCTTCAGAGATTTTCACTGAGCGAACGCCGCTTGCATCTGGCCGCGGAGTGTGGCTCCGTGGATGGTCTGCAAATGCTGCTCACCTTCCACAACCCCCTTTCTTCATTCAACATGACGGATAAATTCGGAGTTTGCCACATTCCTTCGTGAAAGATGTGTCTGACCAAAGCGGAAGCCGATCTGAAGAACACGGCGCTCCACACGGCATGTCTGGCCGACCAAGGGGGAAGTGGTGGAGCAATTGCTGACTGCGGGGGCGGCGTACAACAAGAACAAGGAGGAGCTGACGCCGATGGACATCGTCACCGACACCCGCGCCGTCTCTGCCGCCTTCGCCCTCGTCCATCACCAGAGGTATCCCCAGCCTCCTCATGAGCTCATCCAAGGATTTTTGCGAACCAGATGGGAAGAGATACTGAAGTTCAAAGTCGGTTCTTTTCGGCTGTCCTCTGTTGGGTCTCATCCAACACCTGCCAGCAGTGGACAAGGTGGTGCTGGACTTTTTCCGTACCACGGCTCTAACTGATTCCACTGCCAGCGACTACTGGGGACTTCTACTCTCATCAGCATTGAAGGAAACTAATGCATGAATGACAATTCTAAGATCAAGTATGACTTCAACTACTTGTCGCCATCTGAAGCGGATAAAGAAGGAGGCGGCTATGCATGGCTTCAATTTTCCTCCACTTCTTGGACTCAACGTCTGCTCTTTTGTTTTATTTTCCCTTGATTATATGCATATGTGTATGTTCTCTATGCAGAAAATGGTAGAGTGCAAACGAGAGAGCTGCTGTCGCATCCAGTCTGTCTTGCTTACCTCAATATGAAATGGTAAGCATATGCATATCTCAACTTCAAGTGGTTTCCAGTATGGGAAAGTCGGAGGAAGGCTTATGGATGCGCTTTCTTCGCAATGACGAGCCTCCTCGTAGCTAGCAATACGTAACTGAACGAAGTGCTACATAAAATACGTATTGCTGCCCAAAACCTAACTAAAATTTTACCCCTGACTAAAATTCAGAAGTTGCTCTATTGCTTAAAACAATTTTAGGAAATTAATTTTCTGCCAAATAAATTTTAGATAAACTAAATTTGGCCCTTCCCCAGCCTTTCCCCCTTCCCAAGTTATTTGCACATTATTTTTCATAATATTCTCCAAAATCGAACACTTTCGCATATTTGACTCCAGGCTCCAACCACCTATATTTCATCGTCTCCATGCACCATTCAACCCCCAAACCCCAAACGTCATGCAACAAAAAACCCCTAACCAGTGTATCTATGTCTCATGTATCCTCAAAACACCAAACGTCATGCCCTTTGAAAACCCCAAGCCATCGTCTCCATACTCCATCTATTTCCAAAACTCCCAAGGATATGTGCTGTAAAAAAACAAATTCATTAACTCCATGTGCTATACAAACCTCAAATTTAATGCCCCATTAAAACACCAAAGTATCACTTCCATGCAGAATCCAAATCCCGAACCCCAAACGTCATGCCCCATAAAAACCTCAAACCAATGTCTCCATGCTCAATCTACCAAAAACCTAAAGTATCATGCCCCATTAAAAACCCTAAACCAACTTTTTTGTGATCCATCCATCCCCAAAACCCACCCATCATGCATATAAGACCCCTAGCCATATTTTCGATTCTTTATTCTACCCGAAAAGTCTAACCATCGTGCTCCATAGAAACCCCTAAGCCGCATTCTTCTTCACTCTCAATTTATCTGCAAAAACCAAAGCAACATGCCCCAAAAAAACTGCAAAACTTCGTCATCATGCCCCATCCAACCCCAAAACTCCAAAAGTCATGCCCAACAACAAAAACCAACCACAAAGCCCCTGAAACACTATACTCCATGAAAAGCTCAAGTTATAGGTATTGTCAATATAATATGGAACGCTTTGGCCGACTTTGTACAAAAGTCAAATAGCCTTGCCACAAAATGTTATACTCCAAACCACTTTGTGGCTTACCGGTATAAGTTTCCTACAAGTTTGCTTCAGTTTGTTACCGTTTTTTTCCGTTTTTAAAAAGAACATTTATTTATTTCATAGAAAAGCAGCCAACTTTGAAAAACAAGTAATTTAACTTAAATTAGAGCAGTTACTTTAAACTACGCAACATCATGACTACTAGAAATTGAAAACAAACCAAAGATGAGCCAGGGGAAGGGAAACTAAAAAGAGGTAGAAGGGATCTTGGTAAGCAAGGCGTGCCTGATAAGCAGAAGGCTTAGGGCGGCGGTGGTGGTGCCAATGCTTGCGGTGGTGTCGTCACCGAAGGGGCCGAGATTGGCCTCGGTGGTGCCTCCGGGGAGGCTGGCGGTGTCGTCGCCCGGGATGCCGCTTCCGTCGAGGCTTTTCCAGCACGATGTTTTGGCCGGGAGGCGCTGGGGTAGAGCAGGACACCCTGGTACCAGCACCTTCCGTCTTCCACGCTTCGGAGTGGGCGGGGCTGGGGCGTTGTAGGCAGGAGCGGGGCTGTAGGATGGGAATGATGAAGGGAAGGCGTAGTAGGAAGACTGCTGCTGGTGATGCTTCGAAGGGCTTTGAGGCCGCGTTGGGCGTCGGCGTAGCTTGGCCGGATGGATGGGCGGTGGTGAGGAGTGGTGATAGATGGGCAGGTAGAAGTCCTGAAGCTGGAGGCTGTTGCCAGTGGACGCTGGGTTCAGGTGCTTGTGCGGGGGCCATAGGGGAGGCAGGAGGCCATTCCTTCGGGGCTGGCCTCTGGCGATAGTGGGAGTTCTTGGGGAGCAATACGTAACTGAACGAAGTACGTATGGAGACATA
>JASANA010003097.1:0-19944 GCA_030248095.1 Ptycholaimellus sp. GST1_10
TGGCCGACAGCAGCACGAACGGAACGAAGAAGGGCAAAAACAGAACAAGCATAGCCAACATGAAATTAACCAGCTCTTTAGATGCAAATGTATAAAAACGGGTGTTTTAATTACGAATACCTGCACATACATATACTGATCTTACTCTGTTTGTCCTTAACCGAGCCGAGTTTCTGTAAAAAAAAACATAGCATTTGAGGATGACATTAGGTTTGTTAATTACGCAGCGTTTTATTAGAGAACAAGTATATGGCGCAAAGCGCAATACGTGACCACGGAGCGCTTACACCTCCACATGTAGCAAAATCCAAAAATTAAGGAAAAGTTCTGCTGTGAATGTGATCATTGCATTTAAAAAAGGAAAATTCTGTGGTTTCTCAACCATTTTCAAAAGTAAGCACAGATTTGGAATCGTTATATACGACTTGTGAACAAAAACTCGTCTTCTATGCAATTATCAGCCGTTCAGCTGCTACTATTTATTGATGCTATTGTCATGCATGAAAGTTTGTCACCCAAGAGGGCAAGTCTGTGGTTTCTCAACCATTTTCAAAAGTAAGCACAGATTTGGAATCGCTATATACGACTTGTGAACAAAAAAACTCAAGTGTTCTGTTAAATTATCAGCCGTTCAGCTGCTACTAATTATTGAGGCTATTGTCATGTGTGAAATTTTGTCACTCAAGAGGGCACGTCTGTGGTTTCTCAACCATTTTCAAAAGTAAGCACAGATTTGGAATCGCTATATACGACTTGTGAACAAAAAAACTCAAGTGTTCTGTTAAATTATCAGCCGTTCAGCTGCTACTAATTATTGATTCTATTGCCATGCATGAAAGTTTGTCACTCAAGAGGGCAAGTCTGTGGTTTCTCAACCATTTTCAAAAGTAAGCACATATTTGGAATCGTTATATACGACTTGTGAACAACTAGTATAACATGGGGTTCATTTGCACAAAGTGGCTGAACCCATGAGCTGAACTGCCGCCCTTTATAATCTACTTAACCAATCTATCTACAATTTCTACAATTAAGATGGATCGTTTTACAATATATCCACTGAATCCACAATCCACACATTCTCTTTTTTTAACTGTCAAACTGGTAATTGATCCCATAAGGCTACCCGATCGAATGATGTTTCCTGAAATATGGGGTCTGGGACTTAGGGTTTTTTTGAGGTGAATCCTTAGTACTGCCCCCAGGTCAAGTCCTGGGCGGCAGTTCAAAAATAGCAGCATATAGGTAATTTTGGGCACAGATTACGAATTTGATGGCCAATTGCTTTTATCTGATTCAAAAATCCGCAAAATTTGGAAAAATAATGAAATTGGCTTATGAAAAACGGAAAAATTGCAATTGTCACTGTTCAACAAATTTCCGCCAGGGTCCCAAAATATATGTTGGAGCGGCCAACATGTGGGGCATTTCCTGAAAAAATGAGCAAATTTGGTTGAAAAACCGCAGAGGAATCCTTGTTAACATACATATATAGACTCACATGCCTTTTTGAGGTGAATCCTTAGTACTGCCCCCAGGTCAAGTCCTGGGCGGCAGTTCAAAAATAGCAGCATATAGGTAATTTTGGGCACAGATTACGAATTTGATGGCCAATTGCTTTTATCTGATTCAAAAATCTGAAAAATTTGGAAACTAATGAAATTGGCTTATGAAAAAACGGAAAAATTGCAATTGTCACTGTTCAACAAATTACCGCCAGGGTCCCAAAATATATGTTGGAGCGGCCAACATGTAGGGCATTTCCTGAAAAAATGAGCAAATTTGGTTGAAAAACCGCAGAGGAATCCTTGTTAACATACATATATAGACTCACATGCCTTTTTGAGGTGAATCCTTAGTACTGCCCCCAGGTCAAGTCCTGGGCGGCAGTTCAAAAATAGCAGCATATAGGTAATTTTGGGCACAGATTACGAATTTGATGGCCAATTGCTTTTATCTGATACAAAAATCCGAAAAATTTGGAAAAATAATGAAATTGGCTTATGAAAAAACGGAAAAATTGCAATTGTCACTGTTCAACAAATTTCCGCCAGGGTCCCAAAATATATGTTGGAGCGGCCAACATGTGGGGCATTTCCTGAAAAAATGAGCAAATTTGATTGAAAAACCGCAGAGGAATCCTTGTTAACATACATATATAGACTCACATGCCTTTTTGAGGTGAATCCTTAGTACTGCCCCCAGGTCAAGTCCTGGGCGGCAGTTCAAAAATAGCAGCATATAGGTAATTTTGGGCACAGATTACGAATTTGATGACCAATTGCTTTTATCTGATTCAAAAATCCGCAAAATTTGGAAAAATAATGAAATTGGCTTATGAAAAAACGGAAAAATTGCAATTGTCACTGTTCAACAAATTTCCGCCAGGGTCCCAAAATATATGTTGGAGCGGCCAACATGTGGGGCATTTCCTAAAAAAATGAGCAAATTTGGTTGAAAAACCGCAGAGGAATCCTTGTTAACATACATATATAGACTCACATGCCTTTTTGAGGGGAATCCTTAGTACTGCCCCCAGGTCAAGTCCTGGGCGGCAGTTCAAAAATAGCAGCATATAGGTAATTTTGGGCACAGATTACGAATTTAATGGCCAATTGCTTTTATCTGATTCAAAAATCCGCAAAATTTGGAAAAATAATGAAATTGGCTTATGAAAAAATGGAAGAATTGCAATTGTCACTGTTCAACAAATTTCCGCCAGGGTCCCAAAATATATGTTGGAGCGGCCAACATGTGGGGCATTTCCTGAAAAAATGAGCAAACTTGGTTGAAAAACCACAGAGGAATCCTTGTTAACATACATATATAGACTCACATGCCTTTTTGAGGTGAATCCTTAGTACTGCCCCCAGGTCAAGTCCTGGGCGGCAGTTCAAAAATAGCAGCATATAGGTAATTTTGGGCACAGATTACGAATTTGATGGCCAATTGCTTTTATCTGATTCAAAAATCCGCAAAATTTGGAAAAATAATGAAATTGGCTTATGAAAAAATGGAAGAATTGCAATTGTCACTGTTCAACAAATTTCCGCCAGGGTCCCAAAATATATGTTGGAGCGGCCAACATGTGGGGCATTTCCTGAAAAAATGAGCAAACTTGGTTGAAAAACCACAGAGGAATCCTTGTTAACATACATATATAGACTCACATGCCTTTTTGAGGTGAATCCTTAGTACTGCCCCCAGGTCAAGTCCTGGGCGGCAGTTCAAAAATAGCAGCATATAGGTAATTTTGGGCACAGATTACGAATTTGATGGCCAATTGCTTTTATCTGATTCAAAAATCCGCAAAATTTGGAAAAATAATGAAATTGGCTTATGAAAAACGGAAAAATTGCAATTGTCACTGTTCAACAAATTTCCGCCAGGGTCCCAAAATATATGTTGGAGCGGCCAACATGTGGGGCATTTCCTGAAAAAATGAGCAAATTTTGTTGAAAAACCGCAGAGGAATCCTTGTTAACATACATATATAGACTCACATGCCTTTTTGAGGTGAATCCTTAGTACTGCCCCCAGGTCAAGTCCTGGGCGGCAGTTCAAAAATAGCAGCATATAGGTAATTTTGGGCACAGATTACGAATTTGATGGCCAATTGCTTTTATCTGATTCAAAAATCTGAAAAATTTGGAAAAAATAATGAAATTGGCTTATGAAAAAACGGAAAAATTGCAATTGTCACTGTTCAACAAATTACCGCCAGGGTCCCAAAATATATGTTGGAGCGGCCAACATGTAGGGCATTTCCTGAAAAAATGAGCAAATTTGGTTGAAAAACCGCAGAGGAATCCTTGTTAACATACATATATAGACTCACATGCCTTTTTGAGGTGAATCCTTAGTACTGCCCCCAGGTCAAGTCCTGGGCGGCAGTTCAAAAATAGCAGCATATAGGTAATTTTGGGCACAGATTACGAATTTGATGGCCAGTTGCTTTTATCTGATACAAAAATCCGAAAAATTTGGAAAAATAATGAAATTGGCTTATGAAAAAACGGAAAAATTGCAATTGTCACTGTTCAACAAATTTCCGCCAGGGTCCCAAAATATATGTTGGAGCGGCCAACATGTGGGGCATTTCCTGAAAAAATGAGCAAATTTGATTGAAAAACCGCAGAGGAATCCTTGTTAACATACATATATAGACTCACATGCCTTTTTGAGGTGAATCCTTAGTACTGCCCCCAGGTCAAGTCCTGGGCGGCAGTTCAAAAATAGCAGCATATAGGTAATTTTGGGCACAGATTACGAATTTGATGACCAATTGCTTTTATCTGATTCAAAAATCCGCAAAATTTGGAAAAATAATGAAATTGGCTTATGAAAAAACGGAAAAATTGCAATTGTCACTGTTCAACAAATTTCCGCCAGGGTCCCAAAATATATGTTGGAGCGGCCAACATGTGGGGCATTTCCTGAAAAAATGAGCAAATTTGGTTGAAAAACCGCAGAGGAATCCTTGTTAACATACATATATAGACTCACATGCCTTTTTGAGGTGAATCCTTAGTACTGCCCCCAGGTCAAGTCCTGGGCGGCAGTTCAAAAATAGCAGCATATAGGTAATTTTGGGCACAGATTACGAATTTGATGGCCAATTGCTTTTATCTGATTCAAAAATCCGCAAAATTTGGAAAAATAATGAAATTGGCTTATGAAAAAATGGAAGAATTGCAATTGTCACTGTTCAACAAATTTCCGCCAGGGTCCCAAAATATATGTTGGAACGGCCAACATGTGGGGCATTTCCTGAAAAAATGAGCAAACTTGGTTGAAAAACCACAGAGGAATCCTTGTTAACATACATATATAGACTCACATGCCTTTTTGAGGTGAATCCTTAGTACTGCCCCCAGGTCAAGTCCTGGGCGGCAGTTCAAAAATAGCAGCATATAGGTAATTTTGGGCACAGATTACGAATTTGATGGCCAATTGCTTTTATCTGATTCAAAAATCCGCAAAATTTGGAAAAATAATGAAATTGGCTTATGAAAAACGGAAAAATTGCAATTGTCACTGTTCAACAAATTTCCGCCAGGGTCCCAAAATATATGTTGGAGCGGCCAACATGTGGGGCATTTCCTGAAAAAATGAGCAAATTTGGTTGAAAAACCGCAGAGGAATCCTTGTTAACATACATATATAGACTCACATGCCTTTTTGAGGTGAATCCTTAGTACTGCCCCCAGGTCAAGTCCTGGGCGGCAGTTCAAAAATAGCAGCATATAGGTAATTTTGGGCACAGATTACGAATTTGATGGCCAATTGCTTTTATCTGATTCAAAAATCTGAAAAATTTGGAAAAATAATGAAATTGGCTTATGAAAAAACGGAAAAATTGCAATTGTCACTGTTCAACAAATTACCGCCAGGGTCCCAAAATATATGTTGGAGCGGCCAACATGTAGGGCATTTCCTGAAAAAATGAGCAAATTTGGTTGAAAAACCACAGAGGAATCCTTGTTAACATACATATATAGACTCACATGCCTTTTTGAGGTGAATCCTTAGTACTGCCCCCAGGTCAAGTCCTGGGCGGCAGTTCAAAAATAGCAGCATATAGGTAATTTTGGGCACAGATTACGAATTTGATGGCCAATTGCTTTTATCTGATACAAAAATCCGAAAAATTTGGAAAAATAATGAAATTGGCTTATGAAAAAACGGAAAAATTGCAATTGTCACTGTTCAACAAATTTCCGCCAGGGTCCCAAAATATATGTTGGAGCGGCCAACATGTGGGGCATTTCCTGAAAAAATGAGCAAATTTGGTTGAAAAACCGCAGAGGAATCCTTGTTAACATACATATATAGACTCACATGCCTTTTTGAGGTGAATCCTTAGTACTGCCCCCAGGTCAAGTCCTGGGCGGCAGTTCAAAAATAGCAGCATATAGGTAATTTTGGGCACAGATTACGAATTTGATGACCAATTGCTTTTATCTGATTCAAAAATCCGCAAAAGTTGGAAAAATAATGAAATTGGCTTATGAAAAAACGGAAAAATTGCAATTGTCACTGTTCAACAAATTTCCGCCAGGGTCCCAAAATATATGTTAGAGCGGCCAACATGTGGGGCATTTCCTGAAAAAATGAGCAAATTTGGTTGAAAAACCGCAGAGGAATCCTTGTTAACATACATATATAGACTCACATGCCTTTTTGAGGTGAATCCTTAGTACTGCCCCCAGGTCAAGTCCTGGGCGGCAGTTCAAAAAAATCTCAAGTCTTCTGTGCAATTATCAGGCGTTCAGCTGTTACTAATTATTGATTATATTGTCATGCATGAAAGTTTGTCTCTCAAGAGGGCAAGTCTGTGGTTTCTCAACCATTTTCAAAAGTAAGCACAGATTTGGAATCGTTATATACGACTTGTGAACACAAAAACTCAAGTTGTTTGTGCAATTCTCAAGATTACAGGTGCTACAGTGCAAAAACTGTATATTGCAATGTCTAAACCTTTCTACCCAAAAAAGTAATGTTTTAAATGCTCGGAAACCGGGTCTACCCCTCCAGATCTTCCTAAAATTGCATTACCTTTCAGGAAAAAAAAGTGTGTCCCAATCCGTTGAGAATTCGCCTGTGGACAGCATTTCCAGACATACACACACACACATATATATATACTAGCAATATGGGTCAGTGGCTGCGCTTTGCGCGGCCACACTTTTTAATCCGTCACAGCATGTGAAATTCTGTTTTTAGTATCTTCTTTTAAATCCCATAACTGATCTCTGTTGATCAAGAATTATTGCTGAAAAGAATTTAATTTTACATCTCAGCAAAGATCAGCATTTCCAGTAAGTTACACCAGTTGTCAAGCCTTCACAGATCAAAAAAGAAAAATATAAAGATCATAGATCGTAAGCATCGCAAACAGTCACACCAACCTCTAACATTGGACATCTACATATCCCTACTAATGAATATCTTAAAACATCAGCTCACTGAGTAGGGCCAAAATCGCGAAAATTGACTTTACTCATTGGCATTTTTCAATGTTTAAATTCCCAAAAGGTGAAAAAGTAAATTAATGGCGAGGACTTCCCTACATATGTTAAAGAACTCACTGAGATCTATCCAAAAAGCTATCATGTGCCACAATTTGATTAGAAACCATACGGCGCCAAGGCCATCCCGAAAATAGCATCACCCGTATATAATAACATATATATATACCTGAGGACAAAAGTTAAGTAACCTATATAGACCGCGGAGCGGCCCTTTGGGGTCAAAAATACTAGAAAATGGATGGGGCCAATGAATGGATCCAATAAACAGAATAACAAGCTCTAATCTCAATCCTGATGATCATAGCAGAATTTGCCAGCTTAACATTTTAGCATGATTTCTTGTTTCTTGAGATCATCCACAATTTTAATGACAATACCCACTCAACTCATAAGCCTAACGAGAATACTTATTAGCAAAAAACCTAAATAACTAAATGCAAAAATGCCAGAAAACCAGTAATAAGATGCTACTAATAGCTCAAATCCTTCAAAACCTGCCTTAATAACCTTAAATTGCGGATAATGCAGATCCAAGGAAGATCCAGAAAAAAAACTTATGATTGATGTACGATTTTTTGATTTGTCTTGCATGTCTTGCCTACTTTGTGTTATTGAAGTGCTATTTAAGCATAATTTGCTCACATTTCCTATCAGAACAGAACTGCTCACACCAGAGTTATTGACGTTGAGTTGACCTTAAAATGGTTGCCAAATGTCATATTTAAATTTGCATTTTTTTAAATAAATCAAATTTAATTATTTGGAATCAGAAAACATTATCTGAGTAACCAAGGAAGCAAAAGATGAACCAATCCAATCAACTTTTTCAAAACAAACTCGCTGATTTAGAAGCATGTCCAAAAAATGATGACAACAAGATAAGTGAGCAGAAAAAAGGATGGTTTGCTAGGCTACTGAATACCATACTTGCTGGAAAAAGTACACCCTGCCGCCCAGCCCGTGCCTGTCAACGCCCCCCCCCCCCCAGGACGGAGAGACAAATGAGGCCAGAGGCTGGAGAGCCTCAGCTTTTTTCTAATCACACAAGTATGATGCATGGGGAAAGATCAAAATTTGGCCTTGCTTATATGTTGGGGTAAGCAGTATGGATTTGCAAGGGTCAAGCGCATATTCATAGACCTTTTTAAAACACGGCTGGGCGGCTGAACCCTCGTTTTGAAAAAAGACGACTTCATCAATTGCAAAGATGGTGGTGGTGGCCGCCTGATCGTAGTATGCCTTCTTGTCTTCCTCTATGCAATCTCCAGCTGATGCATGGAATATTGACATACTTCTGAAATCCTATGCACACTAACTGCAGGATAGTCACGAAGATAGCTCCTGAAGTTATAGTTGACAAGGGAGACTGACTGTTTCAGAAGGACACTCTAATTAAAACGGTAGATTGTGTATCACGAGTTCCGTATTCCGTATTTGGCGTATTTTGGGGCTCTGTTGTGAACAAACTAAATATCACCTTATCCCGCAGAGATAAATAAAAAGTGTGGACATGAGATCTGCAATAGCTCTCCCTTCTTGCCATGGAAAACAGAGGACCCATACAATCGGCTTGGCCCCTGAAATTGGCGGGAGCATAGAGAAGGGGGAGCAAAGGAGCATAGGTGGAAGTAGATGGATATTTGATGCACGCAACGGTGACTGCTAAGACTGGACAAACTTTCATACTTCTCTGCCAGTTTGATTCGTGGTCATCTCTTGCGCTTTTTGCCATTATGCTTGTTTTCATTTAAAAAATCAATTTACATATCATTAAAATGAAAAAAAACTGTGTGCTATCGATAGTTAAGGTGCAATCATTAAAAAGACCAGCTAAGTGAGTATAAAACACTGAATCGGAGATTCAAAATTGCACTAATATGAGCGCAAAACTAAAAATAGCTTATTCCAGCTGACTCCCACCAATGAAGGAAAGGTAAAAAACCATTAGGTCAAATTCCAGTCAAAAATAAAGAAATACTATTTTTTGGAAATGTCAAGGGTTCCAGTTAAATCCAACCAGTGAATTGTTGCCACTAGCAGCTTCTAGGTGAATGATAATGACATGAAAAAGATGGCCAACTTCACCTTTCCAATGCAAATTTATACTTTGACCAGAAAAAGCCCAAAACATTTGTAAGAATTTCCAACACCTTCCAAAGTTCATTCTCATTGTTGCTTTGATGCAAGGTCATGCTTTTGTTATTCGTAAATATACTATATAGTCATCCTTTTTGACGTGCTAACAATTCTACATGATACAAGGTCTGAGCCTGCTGATCAAACATCAGCAGGCATGCATCCATAGATTCCAGAAAGAGAATTGCAAGGGCTGCTCGTGGAATACAGAGACACATTCTTCAAAATTATCTTTTTATCATTTCGGATCTTGTGGAAACATTTTCAGATATTTAACATAACTTGTTTTTAAACAAACACCTGATTAAATGTCTTTGTTATGCTCCAGGTTGAATCTTTGCAAAATCTCTAGAATTTTATTCAGGGCGAACTGTTAAAATCAATAATGTACGAAACACACTGCTATTTTGTGTTACACATTATCACTTTAACTGTAACGTTTTTGTGTTAAACTTTATCACCTTAATTGTAACACTTTTTTGTGTTAAACTTTATCCACGCTATTGTAACAGTTTTCTATGTTCACTTTAGTCACGCTACTGCAACACTTTTTACGAGCTATCAGCAGTTTTAGTTTGCTAGCTCGGGAAAAACTTTGTATATAAATTTATGAAATGATGTACACGGGAAGATTCACAACGGATCTTGACAAACTTTTCCCTGAAAGGTAATACTATTTTAGGATGATATGGAGGGGTAGACCCGGAATTGGAGTAATTGAAATATTAGTTTTTCGGGTAGAAATGATTGAAAAGTCCAATATACCGTTTTTGTGATGTAGCACCTTTATTCTTGATAATTGCACAAAAAAATTGATTTTTGATTCACAAGTTGTATATTCCGGTTCTAAATATGTGCTTACCTTTAAAAATTGTTGAGACACCACAGACTTACCCTTTTGAGTAACAATGCCAACATTTCAATAACTTCTCTTATCCGTCCACTATCTGCCATCCACCATCCGGTGTCCTTACGTTCTTTGCTTCGATGGCCTGCCGATGGTACCAGATATTTCTCCCTTTTTTAATTTAGTATAAAAATGTAAAAATACAAATTTTATATTGTTGGCTATACATTTAGTTAAGATTTTATTAGATAAATAAAAAAAGTGAAAAAAAACTTATTTGAAAAATATAACGAAAAGGAAAAAATCGAAAATGAAAAATATAATGCAAAATCATTGGAAAATTAACATATTTTTGAGAATTTTTCTTGTCTTAAACTCAGGGCAATCGATTTTTGGGAACAAGGAGTATTATTTTTGGTCTGCCGATGGTAACACATATTTCTTCCACTTTTAAGATAAAAAAATAAAAGCATAAAATAAAAGGATCAAAGAAGGTTTGAACCTGTCATCTCTGAATCGAGTCAAATAGACAAGCCACTTGACCACACAGCCGCACAACTTTGTAGACTTAGACCATATTAATTGCACATAATTACCATTGAACCTTGCCAATTGATGCCTTAAGTACAGGCCGATTGAATACCTACTATCGTCCATTGAATAGATGTGGAGAAGGAGAAGGAGAAGAAGGATCTCGGACAAATGGTTTTGAGTGATTTTCTAATGATTGCTGCAAGTTTTGGGCAATTTCTCACGAGTTTTGGACAATTCGATGATGCTCTTTCCAATGCAAAAAGAATCAGAATGATTGGATTCTTCTGTGAGGAGCAGGAGCCTTATCGATTTTAAGATCTAGCAATAACCCCGAAAACGTACACCTGGGTCGAAAAGAGGGGCTGGGCGCTGACGGTCGCTATGCTCCCTCGCGCCAGCCCAATTGGATCTGGTCCAATTCTTAACGGATCTTGACAAACTTTTTTTTCCGTGAAAGGTATTAATTTCTTCGGAAGATCTAAGGGGTGGGGGGGGAACCGGTCCACAAGCATTTGAAATATTACTTATTTGGGTAGAAAGTTTAAAAAATGGGGCAATATGGGAAAGGGCGAATTCTCAATGGATTTTAACAACCTTTTTTTCCATGATAGGTAAAAATATTTTAGGAAGATCTGGGGGGTTGGAACCAGTCCGGGTGCATTTGAAACATTAAATTTTGGCGCGGCCGACGGCCGCCTGCCGCGGAGGGCAGGGCAGCCATAGCTCCGGAGGCCGGAGGGCATGGGTGCGGAGGCCCCGGAGCGTAGCCTAGCATGCGAAGCATGCTAGGCGAAGCGTAGGGGCCATAGCACCCGTGCCCGGAGGCCAGAGGAGCTCTGGCGCCCTGCCCGAAGCGGCGGGCGGCCAAGGCCAGCTTAAGCAGTTACCCCATTTTTGTGTCCGTCTGTCCGCATATATATATATATATATATATATATATATATATATATTACGTGTGTGGCATGTCCGTACTCCGCGGTTTTTCAACGAAATTGGCTGATTTTTTGCATGAAGGTCCGCCTAGGCGGTGCCTCGGGACCATTTTTGGCGCTTGGCGTAATTTTTCGATTTTCGCCCAAAACTCAACTTTTTGATGTTTCAAAATACAAAAAATTGTAAATCACTGGTTTTTCAATGAAATTAGCTGAAAATTTGCTTGAAGGTCCACCTAGATGATGGCTTGAGAGCTTTATAAGGGTTTTGCGAAATTTTTAGATTTTCTTGCAAAACTTAGAATTTTGATGTTTCAAAACAAAAAAATCATAACTCCCTGGTTTTTGAATGAAATTGCCTGAAATTTTGCACGATGGTCCGCATAGGTGGTGGCTTGAGAGCTTAAATGGGGTTCTGCAAAAATTTTGGCTTTTTTCCCAAAACTTAGAATTTTGATGTTTCAAAATAAAAAAAATCATAACTCCCTGGTGTTTCAATGAAATTGGCTGAAATTTTGCATAAATGTCCACCAGGTGGTGGTTTGAGAGGTTTGCTTGGGGTTTTGCAAAATTTTTGAATGTTTCCTCAAAACTTAGAATTTCGATGTTTTCAAAATAAAAAAAAATTATGACTCCCTGGTTTTTAGACAAAATCGGCAAGTAAATAAATATGCAATTAGTAAAATTCGCTCATGTAGCCTGACAATATTACTCGGAACAAAGGCCGCGCATCTTGGTGACAGCCAAGAATACCTTGTTGGGTAGAAACTTTTAAAATGGGGCTTGATGGGAAAAGGTGAATTCTCAACGGATTGTGACAACTTTTTTTCCTGAAAAAATATGAAATTCTAGGAAGATCTCGGGGTGGAACCAGTATTGGAGGATTTGAAACATAACAATTTTGGGTAGAAAAATAGCTGGGAAAGGAAGAATTCTCAACATATTTTGACAAAAAAATTTTCTGAGAATGAATAAGATTTACGGAAGATCTAGAGGGGTGAGACAAGTGTCATTTGTAACATTAATGTTACTCACATAGTTCAAGCCTATGCTTAAATATGGGGTAAGAACTTGGCTTTATAAGCAGCTAAATTGCCTGGGAAGTTGTAATTGTAAGAAATGATAAGTGTGGCGTTTCCTAAGCCAGTTTCGTTGACCTTGAGTCGACCTCCCACTTTCTCCCTTCGGTGCACCATGAATAAAGAGACCCTTGCTACGTTACTGCTGTAATACTCCACAGTGTTTGGTAGAACAGAGAGCTAGGTTGCTCAGCTGTACCCTACGACCGACCACCTCTACAATGCCCAGCCCAACTTCCACCTACAGCGCCCTTTCGACAATTCCAGCCTTTGATCGAGTCGCCTTCTAACAGCCAGCTTTCAAGTCAACGGCTCCAGTCACCGATCTACTGGAACAGGACAGCGAATCGAGACCAGCCTGCAATGCCAGCCTTTGCTTTGCTGCTAGACAGAATCACCTGCAGCGCCCGGACTTCACTCAGCCAGAGACAGCCTCAAGAACTCCAATTGGGCGGCACCTGCCACTACGCTGCAAGGAATTGAAAATTGACTTTGAGTCTATTTTCAATGTCTGATCTTCACCAGCAACATCGCAGCTCCGAGTTTCCCACTATCCTTGAGTGGATATTGCGAAACTC
The DNA here is from genome assembly GCA_030248095.1 of Ptycholaimellus sp. GST1_10. Classification (NCBI taxonomy): domain Eukaryota; kingdom Metazoa; phylum Nematoda; class Chromadorea; order Chromadorida; family Chromadoridae; genus Ptycholaimellus; species Ptycholaimellus sp. GST1_10. The sequence continues at coordinate 13,141 of JASANA010003097.1, forward strand.
TCTACGTCAGCCAACGTCATCAATGACGTCTGCCAACGTCAGTGCCACCGTACTTTGATGCGACGGGTCCAGAAGCAAACTGAAAAGTTCCTCTTCAACTACCAGCCCGCTTCAATGATTTCACTCTATCCATATGGATTCTGTGAAATTGTTCTATGCCAATGATCAAGACCAGATTCAACTTCGCTGCAGGGCATTGAAAATTAACTGAAAAGTTTCTTTTCATGCCATCTTCAAAGCATCGTTGACAGAATTTCATTATCCTTGAACGGATTTTGACAATTCTCTACCGCTGCTAGCCTGCCAGCTCCGAACGACTTTGCAGCTGGACTTTGGAAAATTGGCTATTGTCAGTTTTCAAAGTGGTCCACTACCAGCCCCAGTCCACATCGGCACGAATCAACGTTGCTGCTTGAGCATCAAAAACTAACTGAACAGTTGTCTTCCTGCTATCTATGCAAGCATTGTCGACGGCAATTTCATTATCCTTGAATGGATTCTGAAATTCCCTGCAGCCACCAGCCAGCAACGGAATCTTTGCGTCTGCTGATAAAGTTTCAAAATTGGCTCCGGTCAGTTTTCAAACTTGCTGCTGTCCACTGCGATCTTCACTGGCCAGCAGCTGCAGTCTTCCAGCCAATGCTTCAACTTTGCTGCTTGAGTTTGAAAATTGGCTCCGATCAGTTTTAGGAACTCACCGCTGCCTGCTGCAATCTACGCCAGACAACGGCAGCCAGCTATCCAGCCAAAGCTTCGCCTCCGCTGCTCGAGTTTGAAAATTGGCTCCAATCAGTTTTCAAACTTACTGCCACCGGCTGCAATCTACGCCGGACAACAACAGCCAGCCGTCCAGTGAAAGCTTCACCTATGCTGTTTGAGTTGGAAATTGGCTCCGACCAGTTTTCAAACTCACTGCTGCCTGCTGCAATCTGCACCGGCCATCACCATTTATGAATCCTTTCGGATTTGTAAACTTTCGAGCATCGCTGGAGAAGACCAGCCCGATTCAGAATTGGCCACTGTCTTTCAACTTCGCCCATCTAGATTCACTAATCTTTATGATTATGTGAATCTCAGTGCAAGAACCTGAAAGACACTTGACAAAGCCGATTCAGAATTGACCTCTACTCTTCAATGATTGACGGCGGCCTACATGGACACAGCCTGGTGGACTGCACCCACTGCAGCCTTTATGCCCTGCCGGCCATCTGCAACCCCAGCCTGCTTGCCTACGGCCAGAAGGACTACTTCATGGACAGCGTCAACTGAGAGTGCAACGCCTTCAAGGCCTTTGCCCTCTGTGCGTGCTCCGACAGCAACACCATCCACAAGGGGCCCAGAGACCCGCGCCCTCCTCCTTCTGCCCATCCTTGAAGACCGCGTGGCTCCCGGACACCTACTGCTGCTTTTGCTACAGCTTTCTGGATGGCCACAACTGGAACCTGAACGCCGCGGGCTGCAACGTGTTCAGCATCCTGGACAACTTCGACTACAGCTTCTGCCACTTCCAGCTCGCCATCGGCTCCGCCCACCTGGCCTCCAAACTCCGCCTGTTCGACTGCGGCCACCCCTTGCTGCCTATCCTCTGCTCCAGCATCAAGCGGAACTAGTCCAGCATCTGCGCCGCCTTCTACTCTGGCAGCTACATGTACATGCACAGCGCCATGAAGCTCCACCTTTGGAAGACATCTCCTCAATTCCACAAAGGCCATCACTGTCACTTCCCTTCCTTCCTGCGCCTACAGCCAGAGGTCAGTGGTGTACCAGGCCTATGGAATCCTGGACGTCTTCTGCAACGCCTTTGGCAACTGCATGTACGCATCCAGCATCAGGAAGTTCACCGTCTGGAAGGTGCCCACTCCAGACCTCAAAAGGTCTCCTGCCTCCGCCCTCCTCCTTACTCAGCCAGCAGCAAGAGGTTGGTGGCATACCTGGCAGACGGAAACCTGGACAGCTTCCAGCTCTGCCTCCATAGACACGACATCAAATTGGCCAATTGCGATCAATTTGCCGCCTGCCAGACTTTGCACTATCTATTGAGATATGCAAATTCTATCTATGCTTCTTTCGACGAATCCAAAAGGAGGCAAGAGTAGCGCTAAACATAAAGTTTACGTAACTCTGCAAAACCTTTTTTGGAGCGGCCAACAAACAGCTCTGCTCTGGCAACTCCGCCATGCCTTCAGCTCAGCACCTATGCCACGAGCAAGTTACCAGCATCATCCCAAAATGTGTCAATCTCTTTGCGGCTCTCACTGACTGCAACTTGCCCGGCATCATCCCGAGCTGCAGAAACTCTTCGTGGCTCTCAACATGAACAATTGCTCAGTGTCATCCCGAGCAAGCTGCCAGCATCATCCCGAGCTGTGTCAATCTCTTCACGGCTCTCATCGACTGCAACCTGCCCAGCGTCATCCCAAGCTGCGTCAATTTCTTCATGGCCTTCAACCTGAAAAAATTGCTCAGCGTAATCTTGAGCTGCGTCAATTTCTTCATGGCCTTCAACCTGAACAAATTGGCAGGGTCATCCCGAGCTATGTCAATTCTTCAAAGCGATCTGCCTAATTGCTCCATGTCATCCCGAGCTGTGGCAAACTCTTTGCTGCCCTCCAACTAAGCAATTACATGGCCACTCGCCCCCTGCCTATGGGCTTAAAGAATCGACATAAGAGAAACAACATAAAACCAAGCAGACAAAACACTGTCATCCCGAGCTGCGGAATTTGTTGCAATCCAGCCAGGCCAACTGTTCCAGTCATAAGAAGCGCAAAGAAAGTACTACTTTCTCACCACCCTTGAAAGACCCTCATCACTCTGCGATGCCTCAATGGCGTGGCTAAAGCTTCGCCACCCTTCCCTCCGACGGCCTGTATGCGGCCAAAGGACTTTCAGTCCTTCCTCCAGCAGATTCGCTTGTACCAGACGCCCAAGCCTCACAAGCCCTGCATGTCCGCCCAGTGCTTCCCCGACGTACAAGCCCCCTCCACTCTTCCCCTCAAAGCCTCACAGCCTCCAGTGTGACAGGCCCCTAAGCTTTGCCTAGCTTAGACTGCCCGCCTTTCGCACCGCCAACATGCACGTCCATCTTCATTCACTTCTTACATCTGCCTCTACTTTCGCCGCCAGGCAAGAGAGAAGGGTACTCAAATGGGAACCAGGAATCTAAGCCTACAGGCCAGAGCCTCCAATTGCGCGGCCATGCTTTGCCCGTCTCCAGACTGAACCTGAGCCAGGTGGCCAGGGCCTAGAAGGACTAGAGTCAGATGAACAGCGCTTGCATCAAACGCGCCGCCATTGTCACAAACAACATCCTCAAACTACTCCACATTCCTCCTCTTTCTCTTTCTCCTACTCCTTTCTCCACTCCTCATAGGAATGGATGCAGAAGACATGCTTCAGCTACGGCCGCTACGAGAACATCGTCTATCTAACCGCCGGCGCATTTAGCACGTCTTCATGACTCCCTCTATCTACCCTCAACCCTCCTCCTTCCCTGAGGCAGATCAAGAAAGGGCAGTATTGCATTCTTCTATGCCAAGTGCGCCCAACTGGGCATCTCTGAGATGCAGAGCATCTTCAGCCGGTGCCACGCAGACAGCGAGCAGATGAACGCCAACAACCCCTGCACCTCAAACAGTCTTCCTTCTCCTAAGGATGGGAGCTGAAGACTAGCTTCTTCTATCGCCGCTTCAAGATCATCACATTTCGCAGCACCGGCGCATCAACAAGTCTTCATAACACCCTACCTGTACCCTCCAGCCCCACCCCCTACAACTGAGACAGGCCAAGGTTGGCCTCCAGTGCGCGCAGAGCTTCCCCAGCCGGCGCCTCTCAGACAACAGACAGGAGCTGAAGACTAGCCTCTTCTATTGCCGCCACGAGAACACTGCCATTCGCACTGCCTGTGTATCTGCAAGTCTTCACAGCACCCCCTCTCTACCCCAGCCTCCCAACCTGGACTGGCCAAGATTGGCCTCAAGTGCACTCTGCTCAGCCAAGCATGACTAGCTGGGCATCTCCAAGATGCAGAGCCTCTCCAGACGGCACCTCTTGGACAGCGCACAGATGGATGCCAACAGTCCCCTACCCCTCCTCAACCTTCCCCTCCATCTATCCCCAAGCACCCTTTGTGAAGCCCCAAGGCCCAGACATGCTCCAGCAAGTGCCGCTTGGACAGCGTTTAGATGGTCACCAGCAATCACCTACAGATCTTCATCCTCCTTTCATCATTAAAGGAGGTCTGAAAGGAGCGGCATCGATTCCGCCTTTCAAGATATCGCTGACTATATCATTAAAGTTTACTTTAATGAAACTCTGCAGCAAACTTCTTATCTACACTTCTATTATCCTAAAGACGGATAAAAGAAGATATCTATTGAACTTTGGTTCTACTCAGCGTCTGTTTGAGATTTGCCGACCTTTTCAACGGTGCAAATCTGCAAGGGCCACGGCTTCCAGATCTCTGCCCAGAGCTTTGGCTTTGGATTCCGGATCTTCGCCTACAGCCTCCGGACACCCATTGACCTCTTCTCATTCTACGCCAGTCGATTGGTTGCTAAAGAATGATGCGTCAATGTTCATCAATGGCCAGCACATTTCTTCTCTGGTCTTCAGCTACAAAGGAATGGAATGCGACTGATGCAGGCCTATGGCCATCTGTTCTACATGGTCCAGTTCAGCAAGCTCAGCAGCAACTGGGTCGCCTTCGACTGCAACCTGAACCAGATGCAGGCCAACGGCCACCCCGTCTACACGGCCTGATTCGGCAGGCACAGGCCTATGGCCGCCAGGAGTTCAGACTGTCCCTGCACTCTCACTGCAGCAGCCTTCCTCTGTGGACTCCGACTGCAAACGGGAAATGACAAACAACGGCAACTATGTCAAGAGTCAATCTGTCCCTGCAATCCTCCTCCAGCAGCCTTCCTCTGTGGACTCTGACTGCGGACAGGATTCGACAAACTGTAGGACTAAAACTCAACTGCCAAGCTTCTCATCTCTAGCAGCCTTCCTCTGTGGACTCCGACAGCAGACCTGAGAATGGCAACAACGCAGCATCTGTCATTAGCAATTCCTTCACAGCAGCCTTCCTCTGTGGACTCTGACTGCGGATTGAACTGCAAACTCAGATGCCTGCGGAAAGCCCCGCCTAAGAGCTACAAGAGCCAGTGGGCAACAACTACTCGGCCTCACTGCTACTCTTCTCTGTTGCCCTTATGGGGGGAGGCAGAGAGACTGCAGGGGCATGCCCTGCTCCACTCTGCCCGTTTGCTGAGGAAGCGGGAGAACAGCAGGATTCAATAGCTGGGACAACCAACATGGGAGCAGCGTCACATGAAGGGCTGGCAAAGCTCCTTGTTCCTTCTCTCTTCGGAGGCACATCGGCCCATTTGTTACTCTGCAAAGGCCTAGTATGCCTTTTGCTGCCTTGAACCATCGACGGATGGGAGGAGGATGCAGAGGAGAGCGAATTTGTCTTACGGGACTCTGAGCTGACGAGCACAGAATTCTCGACTGCACAGGCCTACTAGGAGGCAATGACAGCGCCCAGCCTACCAGGTGGATGGTTATCAACATGGGAAGGAGAACAGAACAATGAACCCTCAGCATCAGTCGAATCCTACCCAGTGGCTATTCGACAAATGCAGACTAATTCAAGTCTGCTTTGCAGCCAAACACATGTCAGGGCCCACCCCTGACGTTGGGGGGAGGATTAGAGCACCCGGGCTCTGTACTTCAGCCTCAGTCATTCCCTCTGCCAGCCCTCCTCACCCACCAGCTCCAGCAACTCATTGTGACCGACCGCCAGCCCTCCGCATCAGCACAGTCCTACTTCAACTCCAGAAATATGTCCGCCGACACTCCTCAGCAGCTGACGGGAGGCGAAATTGACACTACGCCACACCAGGAGAGAGCGAGCGAGGACTGGAGGGAGGGAGACGAGGCCAGCCCCGAGCTGGGAAGGCAGCGTTCACACTCCCCCAGCAAGTCTGCAGCACCAAGGAACTACATACACATAGGAGGAGGCCACGATATCTTGTACCTCCTCACGGGAGGCAAGGAAAGCTTGGGAGGACACCGAGGGCCTCCTACCCACCAACAACAACCTCCCAGCAACCACCAACGACCATCGAGCCGAGGCAACAGCCCCGTGACGCCAACACAAGCAGAGCAGGACCCACGGGAGAGAGTAAAGATACTGGAAAAGACCTGCGACGAACTCCAAAGCCAGTTGGCCGAAGCTGAAGCCGGGAGGGAGAGGGCGGAGACAGCTATCTGGGCCCAAGGCAATTGCTATGTATTCAGTCACAACCAGACTGATCAGCTCTGCACTGCCTTTGAGAGCCTCCGAAGGCTACAAGACACCTACAAGCAAGTCCAGTTACTGGCAGCCATTGTCAACGGACTGCCAGATGTGGATCAACTACTGGACACCCCCGGGAAGTCCAATCGATCCTGGAATTCAGATCCTTGAGGAAAGCCACCCTCATCGGCCAATGCCTGGGGAGGGACAGCACACGGCCAACCTTGACACCCAACCCGAGGCATCGCACATGGGACACCATGCACTAGCAGATTAGCTCAAGGGAGCCACTTCGAGTGACAATGATTGCTACTTACCACAACCATTACTTCCCCCAGATTCGCATACATCTACTCATCGCTCACTCGCCATCATTCTCCTTATAACGTCATTATTCGCCAAGACACAATGGGGAGAAAGAAGAATGCAATTCAGTCACATCCTCAGAGGCCACGCCAATGGAAGGAAATGGAAACAAACAAACGCCCTAGAGAAAGAGCGTC
>JASANA010003099.1:0-12828 GCA_030248095.1 Ptycholaimellus sp. GST1_10
ACACCTGGCGCTCCTTCAAGGCCCCCGACGGACATGTACTCTCTTCTCTGTCTGGAGGAGAGGCTGCCAGAGCTGCCGGTGGGTACGCTGGCGGGTACGGAGAGTGGCTACGAGTTCGTCGTCACCAACGACCTCCCCGACCGGCCCACCATCGACCGCTCCACCGAGCAGCCTCTTAGCCTGGACACCTGGCGCTCCTTCAAGGCCCCCGACGGACATGTACTCTCTTCTCTGTCTGGAGGAGAGGCTGCCAGAGCTGCCGGTGGGTACGCTGGCGGGTACGGAGAGTGGCTACGAGTTCGTCGTCACCAACGACCTCCCCGACCGGCCCACCATCGACCGCTCCACCGAGCAGCCTCTTAGCCTGGACACCTGGCGCTCCTTCAAGGCCCCCGACGGCCATGTACTACTCCCTTCTCCTACGCAGCTGACAATCATTTCCTAGCAACCATTTTCACTAATTTATCAATAATTGTGCATTTAAAAAGAAGAAAGGCAGTTGTAGATCGAGAGGTCGCGAGAGCTGCAGTGCCTGATCTTCCGCGGAGGCCTTGAGCCCGCTCTGCGGCAGGAGGTCTGGAAGTACCAGCTTGGTGTCTGGCAATGGGCCTGGACCACTGAGCAGCGCCATGCCTGGAAGTAATCCATTCACCTAACTACCCTCACTCCCAACCTCCCCCATCCTACTGCAGACAGAAGGCCACCGACGACTACTTCCGCATGAAGCTGCAGTGGAAGTCGGTGAGCGAGAGCCAGGCCGGTCGCTGGAGCCAGTTTGCGGACTTCAAAGCACTCATCGGTTGATCAGAGTTTTCCGAATGTGAAACTTGGCAAATTAGATTTCGTTCAGAGAAGGATGTGGCGCGGACGGACAGGACCCATGAGAGCTTTGTGGGAGCGGGCAACGCGAACCTCAGCCTCCTCCACGACATCCTCATGACCTACGCCATGTACAACTTCGACCTGGGTTCAGCGGGCTTTTGAGCATCCTTGCTGTCACTTGAGAAGAGAAAAAGAGTGACTGGGCAGGCTATGTGCAAGGGATGAGTGATCTGCTGTCCCCGCTGCTGGTGGTGATGGAGGGTGAAGTGGAGGCCTTCTGGGCCTTCGTGGGCTTCATGGAGAAGGTGGCGGCCAACTTTGCCATGGACCAGGCAGCCATCAAACAGCAACTCATGCAACTGCGGGATCTACTCATGTTCGTCTCCCCGCGCCTTGCCAATCATCTGGGTCCCGCCTTTTTCTGCCCCCGTCCTACCCTAATGCCGAAATCTATTTCTAACTGAATCCCTTGCCGAAATCTATTTCTAACTGGAGACCAGAAAAAAACTGTGATTGTCAGCAATTTATTTCGAAATGGCAATTTTTTTGACTTAGAGGTTTATTTAGGGTACTCAATAATTGATAGGGGAGAGGAAAATTCTTCTCCGCTCTCACAGGCAGTGTTACAGAGAGTCAGAAGGCGGACAACATGTACTTCACATTCCGCTGGCTCCTGGTCTGGTTCAAGCGGGAGTTTTCCTTCCCCGACATTCAGCGTCTCTGGGAGATCCTCTGGAGCGGCCTCCCCTGCCGCAACTTTCACCTGCTCTTCTGCGTCGCCATACTCGATGGACAGACGGACGTCATCATCGAAAACGACTACGGATTCACCGAGATTCTCAAGGTCATCTCACCTCGCATCATCCTTCTTCTAGCTCCGAAAGACTCCCATTATATTGTGTCACTATGTCATATTTTACCATCGCGTCACCTTTAGTGACAGTGTGCATTGAAAATAAATTTGAAATAAAAATAAACATAATTCTGCAGCACATCAACGATCTGAGCGGTCATCTGCACCTCACAGAGGCTCTGGAGACCGCAGAGGCCATCTTCCATCAGTTGGCAGCTTCTCAGGCATTCCTTTTTTGCTTTTTCGCCTAAATGCCCTAAATGATGGCAAAGGGACTTAGGACCGACTCCCGGGACACATCTCTACAATTCTCGGCTTCCCTGACCTGCAGAGCCCAGCTGAGCCCAGTCCTCTGCAGGGACGCCGCTCACAGGCTTCCACCGGCAGCAGCAGTGCCTGAGGCCGGGCATCTATTTATCAGTTTTCCTAACACCTGTATTCATGTAATGGCTTTTTCTACTCTGTCCGACTCTAACCACCACCACCTTGCCTTCCCTGCTCACCCACCCATTTGTTACTGAAAGCTGCTGCTGTGATTGCACTGTGTCGATTTATTTCGGGGCATTCGCTGATTGACAGTGTAAAGGCGGGCAGGGCTGGTGAAAGACGAACGAGGTAGGGTAGGTGAAGGGGAAGGAGAAATTTGGAGTGGAATATCAGCCGAGTAGGATTCGACGTTGGACTCTGTTGGCTGGAGGCGCATGGCGGTGGCGATGCCGTATACGGAAGCCAACTAATAGCCCGTTGTTCAACAGCAACGGCGCATCCGGCATGTCTAAACCATATATATATTTTCTATTTGTGCCTTGTGCAGGACTATATATATATGGAATACAATTTTCTAAATACGATTGTGCCGTTTAGCAAGGAATCAGGAAATAGCAGGAAGAGAGTCTGAGTCTAAAGGAGAGGGAAAATGGAAGGCTGGTGACTGCTGATAGGAGGAAAGGCGGGCAGGAAGCTGAGTCCGGCGGGCAGGATGTAAAGAGCACGCCCCTGCATCTGGATTGAGATGGATTGCGAGCTCTAAAGCTAAAACGGGCGGAAGTCATACTGTCTCCGGGAGCAGCAGAAAAAAGCCGAGCAGGAGAAGACCACTGGAACTAGCCATGCTCCACTGGAAACGTTTGAGTCTGTATCTGGAAAGTTCTAAAAATTAAAAAAATTAAAGTTTATGAGTAGATCAGCAAAAAGATGGTCCAAGCTAGGATAAATTTCTCGACGAACAAAATTTGGGAAGGTAACTGATGTGCGGAAAATGGTTAAGAAGTGCTGGAAACACGGAGGTCTTTCCGTCAAGGGGCGAGGCTGACCGATTTGCGCGGTGCGTGCCTCCTTTTAAGCGCATAGGCAAATAGCTAAATAGCTCAAGACCGTTGCTTGATGACGATTTGGTGCTCTAATCACTAATGCCTTCCGCTTGTTTTCTAGGCAAGGCAGTTTCCGTAAACATCGTTAGCTTCGTCAGTATCTGAATTTCATTAAGCAGCTGAGCATTCGTCTACGTCACAACGACTGCTCTAGACAAAAGTATACATTTATGCCCTTACTGTAGTACCTCAATGTTATAATACGATCATGGCCTAAATTATGTTTCTGGTGATTTTGCAGTCTTCAATTTAGAGATCAATTACATGTTGTTTTTGACTTTGACATAGATTTACGGTTTCCGTGTGCTTCTCGCGGATTGCAGCTTGCACAATCAAAACAAACGATAGTTTTCCCTATTTCTTTGGATCTAGATATGTTGAATAAAGGTTTTCAGAGTTATTTAAACTCAATATCAGTCAATCTTTTGATTTTCAGCGGTCATATGTTCAGATTGAGATTCTAATTGAGCAACGGCCATCCATTGGCAGTCACAGAAATCAGGGCTAGCAGCAGAGAAACCAAGCAGGCTTGGACCGAGCATCACCATCTGCAGCTAAGAATTGGCTCTGTTCGAGGGGCGAACAGTTTTCGTGCACAGTATACCATGACCCTTTTTGACGGGCTGTATAAACTCGTCAGAGAGGAGGTGGAAAACACCCTTTTTCCGTAGTAGAGGCAAGATACGTGCAAAGTCCGGATCCATCAACGTTTCCCTGCAATCCTTTTGCGGCATTGGGGCATATCTGTCGTTTAGCTTGTATTATAGCTAAGAATTGGCTCTGTTCGAGGGTTTATCCGCGAATGATTTCAAGCATCTATATCTCAAGATCTGTTCAATATTTTTTCACAGAAATTTATCAGTAGATGCCTCTATGTGTCCACTATATTGTGATAAATATTTGTGTCTAACGGAATTAAACTCATGGTTTTATAGTAAGTTTTGGGCTGATGTCTGGAGCCCCCCCCCAAAGGTTTCACCCCCCCCCCCAAAGTTTCCCCCCCCCCCCCAAGAGTTTCACCCCTCCCCCATGAGTTACACCCCCCCCCCAAAGGGTACTATATTGAAAAAATTTTTAATAGCTTAAAATACTCTTCTGTACATATCTCGAAATTTAAACTCACGGAATTTTCATGTAGATGATTAAATACCTACTTTTTTTGAAACATAGTCAGTCTATACCGAGTTCGTCATGCTACTAGTTAGTCTATACCGCAATATAGGGCGTAGCCACCTGACTTATTAAAGGCTCGCGAGGGACATAGTTAGTCCTTAAACATAGTAAGTCCTTACCGAGTTCATTGATGTTTTAAAGTGCTCAACTCGGTTAGGACCATGGGCGGATTTAGGGGGGGGAAAAGGGGGCAAATGCCCCCCCCCCGAACGGATTTCGGGGGGGGGGGGGGGGTGTCCCCCCCCCCCCTCCCCGAAATTTCCAGGAAGGGGGAAAATTTCACCCTTTTAGATACATCTTGTCCAAAAAAATTTTCGGCCGCTTCGCGCGCAGAGTCTAATCTAGTATTATTTAAAATTTTGACCCAAATTTCCCCCCCCCCGAACCAAAATCCTATATCCGCCCTTGGTAAGGACTAACTAGTAGGTACTGCCACAGTCAAAGGACGAGCCTTTTAGTTTTTGTGTTGGCTACGCCCTATATAGCGGTATAGACTAACTAGTAGCATGACGAACATGGTATAGACTAACTAGGTAAAGACTCAGTAAAAAAGTAGGTATTTAGTTGTTTAGAAAAAAATTCCTTGAGTTTAAATTTCGAGATCTGTAAAGAGAAGCATTTTAAGCTAATAAAATTTTTTTCAATATATACCCTTTGGGGGGGGGGGTGAAACCTTTGGGGGGGGGGTGAAAGTCTTGGGGGGGGGGTGAAACTCTTGGGGGAGGGGTGAAACCCCTTTGGGGGGGGGGTGAAACCTTTGGGGGGGGCTCCAGACATCAGCCAAGTTTTGTAACATGAGCCAATATGTTGTAGGTTATTGTACAAAATATCAGACTATTTGCTTAAACTGGAGATTAACTTGGAATTGTAAGCATGAATCTGCATCTATTAATGGTCCTGGAATCAGCTAGTCATTTAATAGAAAACTTTTTATGATATAAGTATGAGGAAACATAAACATCTGGGAAAATCATAATTTTATTACAAAAGAATTGCCCTGTACAATTAATATTGCATACATTCACTGGTGTTGAATAACATGTCATAAAACCATGAGTTTAAATTCGTTTGACACGAAAATTTAACACAATATAGTGGACATCAGTAGAGACATCTACTGATAACTTGTATGAAAAAATAATGAGTAGATCTTGACTTATGACTGTTTGAAATCATTCGCGGATAAACCCTCTTCCCCACGGTAGCAAATATCAGTGCGAACGAAACAATGCTGGATGTTTCATACTACAGGCTTTTGGAAAGAATTAGTTTTTGAATTTCTTTAAAAACACTTCCCCATCATTTTCCTACGAATCATTTTAGTCCTAATTCCTGACTTTTAATTTAAAAAGCGTGGGAGAAAATATCAAGCTGCCAAATGTACTGCACCCAACCTACAGACTGAGCAGAAGGGCTGTTCATGGGCCACGATGCGTCGAAGGCAGAGGATGCAGAAGTCATGGCCGCAGAGGAAGGGCTGGATGAGAATCTTCGTCGTCTCACAGAAAGGACACGCCAGTCCATATTCCCCCCTACGCCGCGGTAGCTCCGGATCTGGTCACTCATTTTCTTTCCTCTTTTTTAAGCTCTCGGGATTTGCAACCTCGATTGACGAAAGCGAAGCTGCCACAGGCACTGCTAACCTCACTTTCCATTCACTTTTTCTAGTCTTGAGCTGAAAAATGGGACCCGGAATGCTCAAGGTTCAGAATGCTTAGCTTGAAACGCTGCTGAGCTGCCTAAAGGGCTCTTATCGCCTCCCCGTCAGGCCTTTCTCAGCAAGCGCAGCCCCCTCACCAACCATGATTGTACCTTCTCACCCAGCCAGATGCAAGCAGATCTAAAGAGGAGAAAAAGGGGGAGAAGGTGGCGACATATTTCGGGCAGGAAAATAGGCAGGCGGCTGTCAAAGTGGAGTAGGTGAGGGAGCGAAAGGGAGCTGCTGGGGGAAGGGGGGTGTCGGAAGTGAGGGACCTCGGAGGTTTTCCTTCCTCCGCCGCAGGGGTCGCAGAGGGCTAGGAGGGGCATAGGAGGGGCTTAGGAGGGCAGTTGTTGTCGCGGCTGATGCGGCGACGGCCTCTTCAAGAGCCGCGAGACTCCTGGCTGAGGCTTCTTCCATTTCACTCCGCCTACGCTGCTGCACTCATTTCAAAGCTCCCTTCCTCTCTGGCCTAGTTGCCTCCTCTCTCTGTCACCGAGGAGTAGACTGCCCTCTCATCTCCCCAGCCTAAGGGGAGCTACCCTGATGTTTGTTCTGGGGGCTGGTAGATGCAAATGAGTCTCATAGCCGATGTCTACTGGCGGGTTGTCTGTCTAGCTTAGGATCAGGTCGGTAGCTGACCTGGACACGAGTTTTCTAGACTGGGGGTTGCTGTGTCTGTGATTTGAGTGAGGTCAATGGGATAATTGGCTGAGGGGCTTTGAGGCTAAGCATTTGAAATGATCAGTGAAAGTGGGCATGGCTGCGAAGTGGAGACTTGGACGGCTGAGGCTTCTAGTGCTGACGGAAGAATCCGAACTGTTCGGGGTGATAGCGAATGCTGCAAACAGGCACCTCTCAAAATTCCAAACAAGATTCCTTCAGCTACCTGTTTTGAAAAATTATTAGAATTTGAATAACAGCTTGATAAAATCAAAAACGATGAAAATGTTTTGCAAATAAAGCTTGAAATAAAAGCTTAACCGATCATCGACTGCGATACTGGGGCCGCTAAAGTGACGCAGCTTAACGGGCCTTCAAAAATAGTCATACTTATATGAAAGGATAAAGCCTGAAGAACCCAAGACGTGTGAGAACGTAGACATCCTCCCGTTTTTTTTCGTAAAGCTGTGCCTCTCCAGATTCTCCACTTGTGCCCTCCATGCAAGTATAATGGCTAATTGAAACCAAGCTAGAAATCAAGTTAGGAAAAACTTCAGCTTGAAGTTTTAAGGCTTTTTCTGGTTGACCTCCCATGCCTTGAGCCAGCAGAAAAAAGCAGCAAAGGAAAAGGAAGAGATGGGGCATATTTCAGCCTTTTCGTTGCGCCCAAAAATACTGAAGAGCTGGGGTTGGCGTTGTTACAGGAAGGAAAAATTCAGCGCCCCTAATGGGCAATTTCAAAACCTTCAGTTTATAGGCTTCCTTGTTTCAGCTTTATGTACGTTCTAAATGTTTAAGGTTGAATTTGTATTTGACACAAAAAATAATGTTCAGCACGACCAAATTATGCCCACTAACTAAAGTGGAGAAAAACATCCTAGGGCGCGACAGCGCCCTAGTTATGAATGGGTGATCGAGTTTTTGGGTGGTTGCTAGACAGCCCCAGAAAGGCTCCGAATCCCGGCTCAAGCCTTTGGCAAAACTTGCTCAGGAAAAAGACAGGTGAAAATATGACAACCGTGCAAGGCCATGTGCTGGCTTAATTTGGCATAGTAGGCACCGAAACATGGGTACTTGATGTTGAAGAAGCAAAGGCCGTTCATGTGATCTGCCCTCATTTTTTCTTGCTGGAATGAATTAAAGTGTGAAAATTTCCGAGTTGAATCATTGGCGCTCTATTTTGCGCAGTTTTTTTTGTCGACATTCATTTTATTATACAGTGAAGAGGTGACAATTATATCGAATTTGAAACCAACAAACCCAGAATGCCAAATTTTTAACACTGCGATTATTACCTTTGTGACCATGAGTTTCCCTTGGTTATAGATAAAAATTCAAAAATTAATATCTGAATAGTAGTACTAAAATTTCACATCAAAAAGCCTTAATAATCTCCTAAATATATTATCCATCATAAAAATGTTCGAAAAGATTTTTAATAATCACCTTATCCAAAACTCCTATAATAAAGCTCCCCCAAAACTTGTCCTCAAAAAAGTCAGCTAAAAAAATCGCCCACAAAAAAAGTCAGCTGCAAAAAATCGCCCTCAAAAAAAGTCGGCTGCAAAAAGTCGCCCTCAAAAAAAAGTCAGCTGCAAAAAGTCGCCCTCAAAAAAAAGTCGGCTGCAAAAAGTCGCCCTCAAAAAAAAGTCGGCTGCAAAAAGTCGCCCTCAAAAAAAAAGTCGGCTGCTAAAAGTCGCCCCCAAAAAAAGTCGGCTGCAAAAAGTCGCCCTCAAAAAAAGCTGCCTGTAAAAAATTCGTTTTTGAACAAATATGCTAATTCCAAAAGCATTTTTTATTCAAAAAAAGATGTTTAACGCATGGAGTAAACTCTGAAGACTTTCAAAAACCGATTTGATGACAAAAAGTTGGCTTTTTTGTAGCCGACTTTTTTTTGAGGGCGACTTTTTGCAGCCGACTTTTTTTTGGGGGCGACTTTTAGCAGCCGACTTTTTTTTTGAGGGCGACTTTTTGCAGCCAACTTTTTTTGAGGGCGACTTAATGCAGCCGGGTTTTTTGAGGGCATTTTTTGGGCAGGGCCTTTTTTAGGGCAGACATGGTAAGGTTTGACAGCCCATTGCGGCGAGTTTTAGTTAATTTAATGATGCCCTTTCTAATGCAAAAAATGTCATAGCAATTAGAATTCCCCCCCCCCCTCAAAAGTTACACCCCCCCATGAATATCACCCCCCCCCCCCCCCCACCCAAGAGATACACCCCCCCCCCCAAAGGGTACTATATTGAAAAAAAATTTATTAGCTTAAAATACTCTTCTGTACATATCTCGACATTAAACCGCTCCGCGGTCTTTAGAGGTTACTGAACTTTTGCCCTCATATATATAGGTATGTTCCTGGAAGTGCTGGGAACGGGTGAATTCTCAACGGATCTTGACAAACTTTTTCTGGAAGCTAATACACTTTTAGGAAGATCTGGCAAAGGGGAACCGGTGTTTGAGCAATTGAAACATCACTTTTTGGGGTAGAATAACTTGAAAATTGCAATATACAGTTCAAGTGGACCAACCACTTTGAAAATCGTGACAAAAAGTTTCCAAGTTGATTTGTTGTCAAATTTTTTCAGATATAACAGAATTCTAAACGAAAATGTTCAAGTTTTTTAATCAATAGCTATTTTAATTATGAACATATGGAGGGATATTTCGGATCTCCGATTATTTAAAACATCACTTTTTGGGTTGAAAGATTGAAAAATGAAATGACAAATTCTCAACGAATTTGGATAAACTTTTTTTTTCCTGAAAGGTAATAATATTTTAGTTTGATCTGGAGGGGTGGAACCGGTCCCTGATTATTTGAAACATTAATTTTTTGGGTAGAACATTTAAAAAGTGGGTTATGCTGGGAAAGGGTTAATTCGTTGGAACCAAAGAAACACGAATTGGGCTGGCGCGAGGGAGCAGAGCGACTGTCAGCGCCCAGCCCCTCTTTTCGACTCAGGTGTATATTTTGAGGGTCATTGCTAGATCTTAAAATTGATAAGCGTTTTTCTCAACACTCCCTTAACCAATCGATGTAATTTTTGCTGCAGCGGAAAGGGCAACATCGAATTGTGGGGGGTACTCGCGAAAGTTAGCAAAAAACGTCCTCTTTTGCAATAAAAATTGCCCAACAAAAGTGCCGCACGAACTCCTTCCCTTCTTCCCTTCTTCCCTTCTTCCCTGCTTCCCTTCTTCGCATCTGCTCCATGAACGGGTGTAGGTATTCATTTTGACCCCCCCCCCATTGCGTCTTTGGTTCTTGGGCTTTATTCAATTATCTATTCATAGGCCTTCATCACATCACTAGGGTATACTCAAAAGTGGTGTAGTGGTGCAAGCGATTGGCCTATTAGATGAATCTAGGAGGTTCAAATCCTGGCTCAAGAATTTATTTTTGTTTAAAGGTGAGTACCATCGGCAAGCCAAAAGTAAAGTCAAACTTATTCTTTTCCAAATTTTTGATTAAAAGTTGGGGAAATAACTGGTACCATCGCCAAAGCGAAATTTAAGTTATTTCCTCCTGTATAAATCGAGATAAAAACAAAGAAATACCTCAAATACTAGTGGGAACTTTTGGTTCAATCCCTAATTCGCTTTTTTTAATTTTTGACAGTTTAAAGTTGAAGAAATAACTGGTACCATCGCCAAGGCGTAATAAGTGCTCTTTTCTCCTTTCTAAATCAATTACCCCGAGTAAAAAGACAAAGAAATAGAGCTAATACTAGTTGAATCTGCTTCGATATTTGAATTTTGTTTTGGCGCGCCCTGAAAAGAGACCATAAACTGCGCGCCAAAACAAAATGCAACTGTCAAAGAAGCAGATTCAACTAGTATTAGCTCTATTTCTTTGTCTTTTTACTCGGGGTAATTGATTTAGAAAGGAGAAAAGCGCACTTATTACGCCTTGGCGATGGTACCAGTTATATTTCACTCCTGTTTGGACCACTTCTGTTCTGATTTGTTCTTGGTGGCCCTAAAGAGGGCCGTTGGGATGATTGTTCGAAGATGGGCATGGGGATGTTTATGCCTTGGCGGCGGACTTCTTGGGCAGAAGGACAGCCTAGATGTTGGGAAGGACGCCGCCCTGGGCGATGGTCACGCCGTGGAGAAGCTTGGTCAACTCCTCGTCGTTGCGTTAGATGAGAAAAACTTATCAATTTTAAGATCTGGCAATAAACTCTCTAAACAAACACCTTAGTCGAACAAAGGGATTTCGCAATGATAGCCTAAAAATATCTCTAAAAATGCAACAAATTTATATATAATAGTACCATCGTCAAGCCGAAAGTAATATCTTTTTCCCCAAAACAGTTTTCCGAGTGTATTATCCTAGGGCGCGACAGCTTATGAATGGGTGACGGCTTATGAATGGGTGATCGAGTTTTTGCATGGTTTTTGCGCGGCCGAAGGCCGCCTGCCGCGGAGGGCAGGGCAGTCAGAGCTCCGGAGGCCGGAGGGCATGGGTGCGGAGGCCCCGGAGCGTAGCCTAGCATGCGAAGCATGCTAGGCGAAGCGTAGGGGCCGTAGCACCCGTGCCCGGAGGCCGCAGGAGCTCTGGCGCCCTGCCCGAAGCGGCGGGCGGCCAAGGCCAGCTTAAGCAGTTACCTCATTTTTGCGTCCGTCTGTCCGCATATATATATATGTGTGGTTCCGAGGGCGGGCCTCCGCGGTTTTTCAACGAAATTGGCTGATTTTTTGCATGAAGGTCCGTCTGGGTGGTATCTCCAGGCCATTTTTTGGGATGGGCGTAATTTTTCGATTTTCGCCCAAAACTCAATTTTTTTATGTTTCAAAATACGACAATTCATAAATCACTGGTTTTTCAATGAAATTGGCTGAATTTTGGCAGGTACGTCCGTCGAGGTGCTTTCTTGAAGCTGGCAAAAGGAATTTCCGAAATATTTGTTATTTCTCAATTTATGGCCAAAAACCTAAATTCTTAATGTTTCAAAAATTTGAACATCCATAAATCGATGGTTTTTCAATGAAATCATCTGAATTTTGGCATGTACGTCTGTCATGGTGATATCTTGAAGTTGATAGTAGAACTTTTTGACACAATTTTTTATTTCATGATTTATAGTCAAAAACCTAAAATCTTGATGTTTCAAAAATTCGAACATCCATAAATTCTTGGTTTTTTAATAAACTCAGCTGAATTTTGTCGGATACGTTTGCTGCGGCGGTATCTTGAAGCAGTTAATACGAATTATTGCTTAGCTTATTACTTGGAACAAAGGCCGCGCATCTTGGCAACAGCCGAGAATACCTTGTCTATAATCGAATTGATTGAAAGAGTGCATGGTTGAACCCTAGGACATATATACATCAATCGAAAGCCCAGAGGCTGCTCCAGATGAAGAAATTCTTGAAATTTTGAATTAGGCCTCTGAATTTTGATAATTTACTAAAATATGCAAAAAAACGGGAACAATAGAGACATCTCAAACTTTGCAAGGATGGCATTTGAGAACAGAAGCGAAATTCAAAAATCGAAGAATTACATGTTTTAGGAAATTTTCAGGCCCATCTGGTGATATAATTGATGGCATAAGTTTTTTGGCAAAAGAGAGAGAGTTATGAATAGAGTTATGAATTGGTGAACGAGTTTTTGCATGATTGCTTATAATCGAATTGATTGAAGGAGTGCATGGTTGACCCTAAGGCATATATACATCAATCGAAAGCCCAATGTCGGCTCCATATGGGAAAATTCTTAACAAACATAAAAAAAATGGGAAATCCATCACATTTCCGTGTTTGAAGTGCTCTCATTTTGGAACAAAATCATTTCGAAAATCGAGGAATTACATGTTTTAGCTTTGTTCCGTTAGTTTAGTACTCCTAAAAGTTTAAATCGATGCTCGGGTAGTAGTCGGTACGGTACTATTGGAGAGCCAAATCGTAAGGTGTCTCAATGTAAATCACCATTTTGTTGAAGCCTTGTTCATGTGGCGAACTCCTCGCCTTGTTCATGTGGGAAATAAAAAAAATGCCTCCCATGGGATTTCCCCCCATGGCGATGACCCCCCCCCCCTAATGAAAGTTCCCCCCCATGAAGGCCCCCCCACGATTTTACCTACCACACACACCCTGCGCTAACTCGTCCCCTAGTTGATATGGCTTTGGCGAATTGTAGGTGAAATTAGGTGAAAATAGGTGAAATTGAGTCTTGGGGGGAAACTAGTCGTCGAAATCGACGACTAAGTTTCCCCGCCGAGGTTTTGACGCCTAGTTCCCCCCCCCCC
>JASANA010003101.1:0-29312 GCA_030248095.1 Ptycholaimellus sp. GST1_10
ATACTGACTCTGTAAAAGGCTTAGGCTTAGTCAAAAGAATTTGTATAGTGGCAACTGCGTAGGGCTCTCGCTTGCGAAAGCTTAAAGCTGGACACCAACATGAGCAATAGAGAAATGTACCTATAGTAATTAATTTGCCGTGATTTTGCTCAGGGAATTTATTGCCTCGCCCAAAAGCGGGAGCACTTTGAAACTAACATTTTTATCGCTGAACCTAAAATGGTGATTCCAGGCTCAAGATCTTCTCCCGACTTTTCCTACAGTCATCTTATAGCAAGGTTCATAGCTTACGAGGCCCTCTGTTGCATCCTCAGAACAATCCATGGCAGCTGTTCGACCGGTAGAAGACTCCAACGGACAAAGTTTCACCAGCAAGCCAGCGGAAGCCTGCTTCTCTTGCTCTTTAGCAAATCACAACTTCTCTGGACAGGCCTCAATTTCACTGTTCAAGGTCCGCTGGGCCCCCGCATCCATCCCACAAACCTTCCAACTCCTTTTCCAGCCTTGTTTCCATCCTGGGAGAACACTTCTGCGCCATCCATCTCAAACAAAGCGGCCCCCATCGGCTCATCCATGCAGAACGCAGCGGACGCCTCCAACGTCTCCATGAAAATCTGTGACCTGCTGCTTGACCCCGCAGGCCCTTTCAAGGTCGGGTCACGATAGGGTAATCAACTTGACAGGAGTTGCTCATTTTGATGGGGCTGTAAATTGGTTCTCCTAGTGGCCCTAAGAATTACATCCTATCGAGCCACTAGAAAAAAAGCCCATTTTACAGCCCATCAAAGTGTCAAAGTTGCCAACCCTATAGTTCTTGGCCTCTCAGTTCATAGCTCCTCCTGCTGCTGCTGCCAGGACTGTCAGCTGGCCGATGGACGACTGGCTCAAGCTGGCGGCGGCCTGCGCTGCGGACTGGCACGGGGTCGGCAGCGCCTGTCCCGCCGTCCGCCTGACGCTGGCCACCCTCTGGCCAAGCTCGCTGGCCACTCGGTGGTCTTAGCCTCAGACGCCCTGCGCCTGAGATCCGAAAAGTGGAATTGCATCATTTGAAGTAGGAAAATGATTTTGTCATTCCGCCAATCATGTAGTTCTTTTTGAAAAAGCAGAATAAATGCTCACGTAAACGTGGGTGACAGATACAGCCATGAGGGAATTTGAAAGCAAGCAATATTCATGCCAAAACAACATTCAATAATGCAACCATGTCAATAAATGGGAAATCTGGTGGTTTCTGGTGGTTTCTGAAGCACTATCTGAATCAAGCAGACTCCTTCTCCTCCGTTCTGAAGCTACGAAGCTAGTCCATTCTGAGACTGAGTGAGCCATTAACTCAAGCACATTAAAGAGTTTCCGTCAAAAAAAGCAAGGGTAGATACACAATTTGAAAACTTAATTTTTGTAAACTAAGACATTAAGGTAGTGTTAAAAAACGCGACTAAGAAATTGGCAATGCCAAGCCTGGATATCAATCCTTAGGTCCTAAACGTAAGAAAAGCATTACATTACAATTTTGGCAGTCCACATTTTTATTTAGGTGATTTATTTGTTTCATATCTAATTGTCTCTTTTTCGACGATGAAACCTGGCGTATTTGGCATTGGCTAAAATACATCAGAAGCATTTGAATTTCAAATGACTCGCGTCACTCGCAATACTTCTTGAGACGTAAACTCACAAACGAAGACAACATACCTGAATATCTGGAAATCATTTGCTTGGCTGGCATTGAGCCATTCCAGATTGCTGTGTCCGCCCTTGGAAAAGAAACCTTCTAACACTTCACATTGATCGTCTACTACCTCTACCGGGCTATGTTCGACACTCGCTGGTTTTAGAAGTGAGTAATTTGAGAAAAATGTCCGTGCAGATGTTCAGCTAGGTAGCACCTGAAAAAGCGCTGAAGCGCAGTGTTGCAAGTGAAACACGCTGGCCAGAATAGGCAAACTTTATCCATCCAGTCAGCTCCCATCTCCTTTACCACCATTTTCCCATGGCTGTTCTTGATTTGGTGAATGTCAACGACATCGAAGACAAGGTCTTTTTCCTAGTGTGGTCAGATACCAGACACCTACAATCCTCAGACTGCTCTACGGATGTACAAACGTTCTTCCAATGTCAATGACTAGTGTGCCCTCTATGTTTTCAGCCTTTCCATAGCACACACAATTGGGTCATTAACAATGGGAAATGTTTTTGATTGTTTTTTACGTTGTTATGGTCTCTGGTCATAAAATCAAAAGGGCACAATGGGGACGACCAAACACGTGTAAAAGTCAGCAAAATGAAAAATTGATGAGGGTGGCTGGAGGAGGGTGGAGGTTACTGTAAGTTCGAGGGTGCGGAGGTTGAGCATACGGGCATTGAGTTCCTCCATCCGACTCTCCAGGCCATTGAGCTTCTCGGGACATAAAACTTACCGTCGCCTGTCCCGTCACTAGGTGGTGTAGGAAGAGATGATAGATGGGCGGGTGAACCTCATATCAGAGACGGCGCGACGAAGGGCTAGGATGAGGTTGGTGAGGTCGGGGGAGTTGGGGCTGGGAGGATCGAGCAGGAGGCATGGGGTTGTTGGGTGGGCGAAAGGAGTCGAGACTGTGAGAGGCTGAGGGGGAGGGTCGATGCGTGCCCCGTCCGGCACCCCGCCACCCTTCCCGCCCTCCTCCTGCAGCATCAGCTTTCGCAGCCTTTGGCACTCAAATGGGGATCATCGCCAGGGTGAGGCAGGCGATGAGGGGAGTGAGGGCACCTGGAGGCTGTCGCTCTCACGGACGACGTCTTTGGTGCGGGCGATGAGGTCCTGGAGAATCTAGAACAGTGGCCGAGGGAGGCGGAGGAAGCGGTGGCCGAGAGCCTCCTCCATCTGCAGCCTCTTCCCGGGCTCCTGCCATCCGCCATTCCTGCTTCACCACCAAGGCAGGGCAGCCACCTTGACTAGATTCTTGGCGACGAAGTCAAGGGAAGCCTTGCCGCTCCAGTTCTCTTCCGACCTCAGTCTAGGCGGATCGCTCTGAGCCGGACGGCAGGGTAATTGAGGAGGCAGAAGGGGAGGGAGTGGAACTTGAGCAATTGGTAGAGGGCGCTCATGGCATTGATGCGGAAGAGGGGCGCTCCCTCAGCCAGTTCGATGGCGGTGATGCCGAGGGACCGGATGTCCGCGCGGGCGTCATTCTGCCTCTCCTCCCAGATCACCTCGGGGGCCATCCAGTGGGGGGTGCCCACGGAACTCCCTTGCTTGGCTGTCCAAAGAGGCTGAGCCAAAGTCTGCCAACTTCACTGCGCCCCGATCGTCAGCAGGATATTTTTAGCCTGCGCAGCAAGCCGTTTTAGCAGCTAGAATGCGAGAAAGTGGGCCACCTTGAGGTCGCGGTGGATTCGGTTGAGGGCGTGGATGTAGCTGAGGCCTTTGAGGACTTGCTGGATTATGCTCGCGATTTCCGCCTCTAGCAGTGGCTTCTTGTGCACTGCAAATGCCGGGTGGAGGAGAGGAGGATAGAGAGAGGGTAGATGAGGAAAAGCAAACCTTTGATGATGTCGGCAGCGGAGCATAGGGCGGTATTCCATGACGAGCCAAGCAGTGGTTTTCTGGATAAAGCGGTGCTTGAAGCCCACCACGTTCGGGTGGCTGAGGCTCTTGAGGCAGCGCACTTCGCGGACTATGTCTGCCCGTTCTAAATTAGGCTGAAAGATGCTAGTGGCATGAAGGAGCGAAGGAAAAGCGCCTGCCTCGGATGAATCCTTGCCTTTGTGGGACATCTTCTTGATGGCCACCTTCTCTCGCGCCACCAGATCATAGCCCTGAAAGGGGAAGAAAGGATCGTTGGGGATGGCGGAGGAGGCTGTGAATAGACGCCGCCGAATGAGCCATGTCCGATTTTCCAGGAGCTCCGTGAACCGCTCCTTGGGACAGCCGCTCTCGAATAGCTCTGCCACCTGCCATCCTTCGCCTTTTCACTTCTTCCCTCATCCAGATGGCGATAAGGTGTATTTGTGCGTCTCTCAGTTTCAGTTAGGTCTAGTGGGGTTGGTTCGAATATAAGTTACGCCCAATGCGCAGAGCACTGGGCGTTTTCCAAAGAATATTCAGGGCTCTCAGCCGCTCTGGGTAGAGGGCGAGACTGGTTGTACCTGAATACGTTGGGTAATAACCAACGAACACTTCTTCAGTTTCCCCTATACGTTGGGTACATGCAAGGAGGCATGCGGACGCTTCTGTCGCCAGTCTGACCATCCAGCAATAGCCGCCTGCCTGAGCTTCGAGCATCCGAACACAGCCTGACTCGATGAGTGGCGCTGGCTTTGACAACCAGGCTCCGGTAAGTGCTTTTGTAAAACAAAGACATGGGTTGGTTCGAATATAAGTTACGCCCAATGCGCAGAGCACTGGGCGTTTTCCAAAGAATATTCAGGGCTCTCAGCCGCTCTGGGTAGAGGGCGAGACTGGTTGTACCTGAATACGTTGGGTAATAACCAACGAACACTTCTTCAGTTTCCCCTATACGTTGGGTACATGCAAGGAGGCATGCGGACGCTTCTCGCCAGCTGACCATCCAGCAATAGCCGCCTGCCGAGCTCAGCATCCGAACACAGCCACTCGAGAGTGGCGCTGGCTTTGACAACCAGGCTCCGGTAAGCGCTTTTGTAACAAAGACATGGGTTGGTTCGAATTAGTTCGCCCAATGCGCAGAGCACTGGGCGTTTTCCAAAGAATATTCAGGCTCTCAGCCGCTCTGGGTAGAGGGCGAGACTGGTTGTACCTGAATACGTTGGGTAATACCAACGACACTTCAGCCCCCGACATGCAAGGAGGCATGCGGACGCTTCTGTCGCCAGTCTGACCATCCAGCAATAGCCGCCTGCCTGAGCTTCGAGCATCCGAACACAGCCTGACTCGATGAGTGGCGCTGGCTTTGACAACCAGGCTCCGGTAAGTGCTTTTGTAAAACAAAGACATGGGTTGGTTCGAATATAAGTTACGCCCAATGCGCAGAGCACTGGGCGTTTTCCAAAGAATATTCAGGGCTCTCAGCCGCTCTGGGTAGAGGGCGAGACTGGTTGTACCTGAATACGTTGGGTAATAACCAACGAACACTTCTTCTGTTTCCCCTATACGCCTCCAGCAAAAGCTCGGCACCCTTAGTTCCCTCCAAAATGATCGTGGCTCATTGATTCCGTACTCAGTACTACACACATAAAGGTCTTGATATTCAATGACAGCGACCCCTAGCGGTCGACGCTAATCATTGGCTCAGTGCCAAGGAGATTGGGCGACACTAGAGGGCGCTTCTGTCTGATCGCACTGATACACAGGCCATATTTAGTCGACGGAATCAATGAGGAGCGAGGTGTTGTAGGGAACCAAGAAGGGAAAGTTGCGGGGATGAAATAAAAGTTGCGAGCTCTCTGTGTTCATTGGTTATTACCCAACGTATTCAGGTACAACCAGTCTCGCCCTCTACACAGAGCGGCTGAGAGCCCTGAATATTCTTTGGAAAACGCCCAGTGCTCTATGCATTGGGCGTAATGAACAATCATTCATCGACTGTTGTTTAGAATTCAGGATAAGAATTTCGGGCCTGTCGGATTTGGTACCTGTAACTGTATAAATTGCAAAAATAAACTATATCCCTACAGAATTTTCTGACTTTAAGGGAAAGATTGTCATTAACCAGAGCACGTTTCTACCAGTTTTTGTCATGAGCCGCTTTTGTCTGTTCTCAACTTTGTAACAGTAACACTATTGTATTTCATTGTGCGACATCTTTTGCTACTTGCAATAAGGCTGCATTCATTGGTTGTTTTCATTACTTAGCCGTCAAAAATAGATCAATCCATGCAACAAGGTGAAACTAAAACAGCAATCGCCAAGGAATGATCGCTAAATGCGGATGATTTGAGCACGCGCAAACTTCTGGATGCTCATGGCAGCGCCGGGCGGCGGAAGCCCCGCCAGCTTCACCACAGCCCGAGCATAGGCGCCTCCGCTGCTACCCTGCACCAGGCGCCCCGAGGCCAACACCACCACTCCATCCACCACCTTCAATGGCCTTCTTCACGTCCTCAGTTGAGCACCTTTCTCAGTTTAGAAAAGAATTTTGTGAATTTTGTGAAAACAATTCCGAGTTTTAGGTTTAGACAACTATTATCAAACATTTTCGTGAAAAATTCCACTGCTATTTGTTTTTGGTTTTTAGGAAAGATTTAAAATTTTTAAAGCAAACAATTGGTCTCAATTTAGAGAAAAAAAGTACGCTGATGAACTGGCGCATGTCGGAGGGTAGGAGGAGGATGTGCGGGCGGATGGGAAGCGCTGCATGGCTTTGCAGCCAGGCCAGCTCTGCATTGACGCCCTCTGCGGCTGGGTAGAGGGGGTAGAAGCTCCTGGCCAGCAGCATTTGCTTCACCATCCTGTTCAGTCGGCTTTCCTCGCCCAGTGATCCGCTCCTGTAAGTTATTTACAATGATTTATCCATCGCTTTTTTCTATCGATTATTTTTGCCCTCCAATTGAGGCCCTGGGAAGCAAATATTGGAGTCCTTACGTGCCGATTTCGCTGGCAAGGAGGTGCTTGAGGATGTCGGTGGCCACCAGGCCAAAAGAAGCACCCTCGGCTTTCCTCGCCCAGTGACCCGCTCCTAAAACCCCAGCCAATTGAAAAAAAGGAATCCATTGTTCTAAACCTCAAAAATCGATCACAAACTCCATCGTTTTTGCCCCAAATAGCCAGAAAAAATCTACCCCATGCAGGAATGGGAGTGCCCACCAACACCCACCCCCCAAGAGGCCCACCCTTCCCCAACCTTCTCCCCCCACCACCAAACCAGAAGAACTCCCCCCCACCCAAAAAACAAGCCCCATAACCCCCAACTCCAAAAAACCAACAAACCACACCCACCCAAAAACACCCAAACCCCCCAACGTGCAAACGAAACCCCCAACAACCCCCCCCCAACCACCCCCAACCCACACCAAACACAACCGCGCCAACTTCTCCACCATCTCCGCAATGCGTCGCAGGAGGCTGTGGAAGAGCTGGACGAGGTCCGCCGGCGCCGCCGCCACCCGGGCATCGGCTGCGTCCAGAAAAGGGCCTGCCTGAACAGTCCAGGGGAGGATTGGCTGGAGTAGAGTACGAACTCTTCTGGTCCGGAGCAATTGGAACAACACCGAAAACAAAAAAAAGAATAAAAAATTTCTCTTCTCTTTGCGCACAGAACACGGACCGGAACAGCTTCCAGTGAAGATACCAGAGCTGGGGTGAGGAGAAAAAGAGGCCTATACCAGGACGAGGAGGTGCGGCGGCCTCTGAGCCACCTGGGCGAGGAGGTCGTAGAGGGGCTGGAAGTCCCAGGCCTCCAGCGTCGTGAACGGACCCGCCGCGAACACCAGCGAGAGCTCATCTAGGGACCAGCTCCTCTTCAGCTGCTCCTCTGGGGGGACCTAGGACAGGAACCAAGGTCCTCTGGGCGAGGTCCTAGGGAAGCCAGGGGCCCCGGTTTGGGCAGGAGCTGTTCTTCGACCAGGAAGAGGCGGCCGCTAGGATTGCGGCCTTTCAGCAGGGTGATCTGGGGATGTGGGAGGACTCAGGAAAGGCCTGTGAGTGAAATGGGAAATGGGACCTGGCCGGGATAGAAGCTGAAGGAGGGGAGGAGGCGGGTGTCCACGGGCACCGACCGCCCATGGCTCAGTTCCAGGTCGCCTTCCAGACCTAGACCGGCTTCTCCGCTCAGCTTGCCGCTCGCATCCAGTGCCACCACGCTCCCAGCGATGTGACAGCTGTCCTGTAGTCATTTTATGTTTCCCAGACTTTTTTCGCGTCTGAAGGCTGCTGCTGGTAAGGATTTTTATTCATAATTTAATGAAATTTGAGCTTCAGACATCAAAGTCCAAGAGTTTTTGCGTGCGGGAATGTAAACCAGCTGGAAATCTTTAGCTGAAGGAAAATCCCGTCCGCCGAAAAAAGCAAGCCAAGCATACCTGACTGGGCTTGCAGACTGGCAACAGCTCTTCTTCCAGGCCACTGGCAGCCACCAGACGTTGTGTCTCCTCACTCATCCTATCCGCCAGCACTGCAACAGGCATTGTACCAATTAGCTCCAGCACTGACTCCTGAGCCAACTTTCCCCCCTCTTGCACCCCAATTCGTCTTGAAACATGAAATATGTCTCCACTCACCATCGGCCATGTCGGCCATCTTCTGGAAGATGAAGGGCCGGGGCTCTCGCAGCGGCGTAAAGAGTGGGGAGTAGCGCAGGTGAAGGAGCTGAGTGGACAGAGGCCAAGCCTTGCTGGCCTCCACCTCGCCCAGACTGGCCAGCACCACGCCCGCGTTGCGTCGCCCGGCGTAGTTCTTGCCGGCCGGTGAGTTGCTGGAAAGCGCCTCACTTTTGTCGCTCAATGCATTGGGAACGGTTTTGGAAATGCATTTTGACGAAAAGTTGGTCAAAGATTCAAATTCTCCAAGAACTGAGTCGAAAATTCAAGCTTCAGAAAACTGAGGCGAATCCCCAAGTTCGCAACAAATTGAATTTATGGTACATTTTTGCGAAATTGATTTTTTGCCTCAGCTTTCTAAAGGTTGATTTTTCGTCGCTAAGTCGTCAAAACTAAGTCTAAGTCGCCAAAACAATTAAATTGAGTCCGAAAATTGTGCTGAAATATTAAATCAATCAATATTTGTCTGCAAAGAGGAAAGCAGCCAGACGGGATGGGGGAGAAGGCAGCAGCGCTGGCGTACTTGAGCCCCGCAGTCTTCACTGACACTCTAGGGACGGCTGGTAGCTGTTCGGCCGCGTAGAGACCCAGGACCTCAGCTGCCGAGTCCACTGCCTCCAGAGCGTCTGTCTCCAGTCGATCCTGAGCCACCGTTGCGGATCTGGCTCCCGTCTTCGGCTCCATGGCCTTCAACCTCCTCATTGATTATTCTATTTTTATTTTTCCTATTTATTTTAAATATTTTCAATCTCAACTGGAGGGGTATAGGAGAGTTGTGGGACCTTGGAGAGGGCGTGCAGGCCCTTGATTGATAGGCTGGAGCGAGCCTCTTCGGTGCGCCAGTGCGCCACCCAGGCTTCGGCCAGGCTCTCTGCGTCCCAGCCGCGCTCCAGGCAAACCTCACGCACTGAAAGCTCTTCTTAATGCTTTACTTGGTTTTTGAAAAAAAAGCTTTGCAAATCGGCGATGAGAGTTTCAAAGTTTTCTTTTCAAATACCAAGAATGAAAATCTGACAATAATGACTTTTTAAAAAGAAAGCATTGAAAATCAAACAAAGAGAGTTTCAAAGTTTTTTTTTCGAAAACCAAGGAGCATAAAGCTATCAGCTCAAAGGGAATCCATGAGCCAATCAGCCCACCAGCTCCCCCTCACAGCTGTGCTGTGCAAAAAGGCTTACTCTTGGCCACCAGCTCAGCATCCTCCAGGTCCACGTCGATGGCAAAAAGGCCGAAGGCTGACTGCAACGATTCGTCCTCCATCCTGTGCTTGTCTTTCCGTCTGTCTGATTTGAGGCGAGGGGAGAAAGGGCGCGTCTTTCCCGTACTCGAGACTCCCATTCAAGCAAGCAAAGGAGGGATGGAAGAGGAGAGCGAAAGGGCGCCTCAGAGTGGGTCCTGGCTGGATGGTGAAAGCGTGCGCCGGGCCTGCTTAGGGCCAGTGTTGCCCGCCTGCTGCATCAGGGCCTGCTCTGTATATTTGCCGTTCCCTCTGCAATCTCATGCTTGGCCAATGCAGCTGCGTCAATGATGACTTGGCCAACTTTTTTTAGAATTCTAGAATAAAGCGGTTTATATGAAATATGACTGGGATATTATTAGACTTGTAGCTGGAGAGCAACTGAGAGGGGGTCACAGAACCGCGCAATACATGCTTGCGATGATTAGATTTGCTGGTAAACGTTGGATGAAGAAATGTGGAGCATTGAGTGTCGAATAGTAGTTGTATGCTATTTACGCGTTAGTTGTTGTTTAGTATTCACGCGCAAAATAGGTCCGCCTCCCTGGCCTCTTTCAGTGATCCACAAGCTTTTCAGTAGAGTAAAAAAGGAGCAATCGTCTCCGCCCCCCTTAGCGATGATAAGAGCTCAGAATTTGGGATTAGTTTGCCACACAGGAAGAGTCCCCTTTTATTCAGTGCGCTTCATGCATGGCTAGATTATCGTCCCTATCGTTAAGAAGATTAATCTTGTCCATCATAGGCTCGGTATATTCCTGTTAGCAAAAGTTTGCTGCAGTTTTGTTGGGAGCATTTCTCGCGTGTATCGTTTTTTTTGATAAATGTAGAGATGTATCAAAGATAATTGATGAAGTGGATTGTAGATAAAAAGTAAAAATGTCGGATGCTGAGAACAGCATGTCTGAGGACGAGGAGGAGTACGAGGAGGAGTTCATCGAGGAGGTTTGTTCTTCCCTTTTACTTCTATCATTGAATTGGAAATAAATGTGAAATTATTACGAAATAAATGGCATTGATTTTAACTGCGTATTTTGTTATCGACTAACAGCAATATTTAACACTTTATAAATTAATGAGGGTATTTCTATAGCCAAACAACGTTTTTCTTTATACCCCTCATTACTTCTAGTATCGTTCAAAAGGAACAAATTTGGGGGATCATTTGTTTACATTTGCGGTTTCATGCCACTGGCAAGCATTGCGCGCGCCTCAAATTTGCACCCAGCGCGCAAGTATTGCGAAATCTAGACCACTTTCTCACCATCACCCCACTAACATATCCTAGTCCCCCCCAATCATTTCATCCCCTACTTGTTTCTCATTGACGCCCATCCTCCTCCTCAGCCAAAGCTGAAGAAGGAGGATGAGCGTCAATGACCAACAAGTCTGGAACGAAAGTTTTGATTGGGTTCTTCCTTCTCAGCCTAAACCAGTCGAATAAATCACCTGGTTTAGGCTGAGGTGGATGAACCCTTCCAAAACCTTTCATACCAAGCTAAGTGAACTCTATCAGGCGGACGATACGGACCTGATGGAGCTGGAGGGTCCGGCGACGCCGCGCCCGGTGGCTCAGCAGTCCTCCAGCACCGAACCTCAGCGTCGCTTCCAGAAAGAGAACTGGACCAACGCCCACCTGCCCTACGCCGACGGCCTCAAGCCTGAGGCTGATGAGCAGTTCGCCGTCATCAAGGTTTCCCTCTCTTCCCTCCTTCAAGCTCAGCTAGTGGCCCAGCAGTCCTCCAGCAGCCACCTTCCTCGTCGCTTCCAGAAGGAGAACTGGACCAACGCTCACCTCCCCTACGCCGACCTCCTAGAGCCTGAGGCCGACCAACAGTTTGCCGTCATCAAGGTTCCCCTCTCTTCCCTCCTTCAAGCTCAGCTAGTGGCCCAGCAGTCCTCCAGCAGCCACCTTCCTCGTCGCTTCCAGAAGGAGAACTGGACCAACGCTCACCTCCCCTACGCCGACCTCCTAGAGCCTGAGGCCGACCAACAGTTTGCCGTCATCAAGGTTCCCCTCTCTTCCCTCCTTCAAGCTCAGCTAGTGGCCCAGCAGTCCTCCAGCAGCCACCTTCCTCGTCGCTTCCAGAAGGAGAACTGGACCAACGCTCACCTCCCCTACGCCGACCTCCTAGAGCCTGAGGCCGACCAACAGTTTGCCGTCATCAAGGTTCCCCTCTCTTCCCTCCTTCAAGCTCAGCTAGTGGCCCAGCAGTCCTCCAGCAGCCACCTTCCTCGTCGCTTCCAGAAGGAGAACTGGACCAACGCTCACCTCCCCTACGCCGACCTCCTAGAGCCTGAGGCCGACCATCAGTTTGCCGTCATCAAGGTTCCCCTCTCTTCCCTCCTTCAAGCTCAGCTAGTGGCCCAGCAGTCCTCCAGCAGCCACCTTCCTCGTCGCTTCCAGAAGGAGAACTGGACCAACGCTCACCTCCCCTACGCCGACCTCCTAGAGCCTGAGGCCGACCAACAGTTTGCCGTCATCAAGGTTCCCCTCTCTTCCCTCCTTCAAGCTCAGCTAGTGGCCCAGCAGTCCTCCAGCAGCCACCTTCCTCGTCGCTTCCAGAAGGAGAACTGGACCAACGCTCACCTCCCCTACGCCGACCTCCTAGAGCCTGAGGCCGACCAACAGTTTGCCGTCATCAAGGTTCCCCTCTCTTCCCTCCTTCAAGCTCAGCTAGTGGCCCAGCAGTCCTCCAGCAGCCACCTTCCTCGTCGCTTCCAGAAGGAGAACTGGACCAACGCTCACCTCCCCTACGC
The DNA here is from genome assembly GCA_030248095.1 of Ptycholaimellus sp. GST1_10. Taxonomy (NCBI): domain Eukaryota; kingdom Metazoa; phylum Nematoda; class Chromadorea; order Chromadorida; family Chromadoridae; genus Ptycholaimellus; species Ptycholaimellus sp. GST1_10. The sequence continues at coordinate 12,206 of JASANA010003101.1, forward strand.
CGACCTCCTAGAGCCTGAGGCCGACCAACAGTTTGCCGTCATCAAGGTTCCCCTCTCTTCCCTCCTTCAAGCTCAGCTAGTGGCCCAGCAGTCCTCCAGCAGCCACCTTCCTCGTCGCTTCCAGAAGGAGAACTGGACCAACGCTCACCTCCCCTACGCCGACCTCCTAGAGCCTGAGGCCGACCAACAGTTTGCCGTCATCAAGGTTCCCCTCTCTTCCCTCCTTCAAGCTCAGCTAGTGGCCCAGCAGTCCTCCAGCAGCCACCTTCCTCGTCGCTTCCAGAAGGAGAACTGGACCAACGCTCACCTCCCCTACGCCGACCTCCTAGAGCCTGAGGCCGACCAACAGTTTGCCGTCATCAAGGTTCCCCTCTCTTCCCTCCTTCAAGCTCAGCTAGTGGCCCAGCAGTCCTCCAGCAGCCACCTTCCTCGTCGCTTCCAGAAGGAGAACTGGACCAACGCTCACCTCCCCTACGCCGACCTCCTAGAGCCTGAGGCCGACCATCAGTTTGCCGTCATCAAGGTTCCCCTCTCTTCCCTCCTTCAAGCTCAGCTAGTGGCCCAGCAGTCCTCCAGCAGCCACCTTCCTCGTCGCTTCCAGAAGGAGAACTGGACCAACGCTCACCTCCCCTACGCCGACCTCCTAGAGCCTGAGGCCGACCAACAGTTTGCCGTCATCAAGGTTCCCCTCTCTTCCCTCCTTCAAGCTCAGCTAGTGGCCCAGCAGTCCTCCAGCAGCCACCTTCCTCGTCGCTTCCAGAAGGAGAACTGGACCAACGCTCACCTCCCCTACGCCGACCTCCTAGAGCCTGAGGCCGACCAACAGTTTGCCGTCATCAAGGTTCCCCTCTCTTCCCTCCTTCAAGCTCAGCTAGTGGCCCAGCAGTCCTCCAGCAGCCACCTTCCTCGTCGCTTCCAGAAGGAGAACTGGACCAACGCTCACCTCCCCTACGCCGACCTCCTAGAGCCTGAGGCCGACCAACAGTTTGCCGTCATCAAGGTTCCCCTCTCTTCCCTCCTTCAAGCTCAGCTAGTGGCCCAGCAGTCCTCCAGCAGCCACCTTCCTCGTCGCTTCCAGAAGGAGAACTGGACCAACGCTCACCTCCCCTACGCCGACCTCCTAGAGCCTGAGGCCGACCAACAGTTTGCCGTCATCAAGGTTCCCCTCTCTTCCCTCCTTCAAGCTCAGCTAGTGGCCCAGCAGTCCTCCAGCAGCCACCTTCCTCGTCGCTTCCAGAAGGAGAACTGGACCAACGCTCACCTCCCCTACGCCGACCTCCTAGAGCCTGAGGCCGACCAACAGTTTGCCGTCATCAAGGTTCCCCTCTCTTCCCTCCTTCAAGCTCAGCTAGTGGCCCAGCAGTCCTCCAGCAGCCACCTTCCTCGTCGCTTCCAGAAGGAGAACTGGACCAACGCTCACCTCCCCTACGCCGACCTCCTAGAGCCTGAGGCCGACCAACAGTTTGCCGTCATCAAGGTTCCCTTCTCTTCCCTCCTTCAAGCTCAGCTAGTGGCCCAGCAGTCCTCCAGCAGCCACCTTCCTCGTCGCTTCCAGAAGGAGAACTGGACCAACGCTCACCTCCCCTACGCCGACCTCCTAGAGCCTGAGGCCGACCAACAGTTTGCCGTCATCAAGGTTCCCCTCTCTTCCCTCCTTCAAGCTCAGCTAGTGGCCCAGCAGTCCTCCAGCAGCCACCTTCCTCGTCGCTTCCAGAAGGAGAACTGGACCAACGCTCACCTCCCCTACGCCGACCTCCTAGAGCCTGAGGCCGACCAACAGTTTGCCGTCATCAAGGTTCCCCTCTCTTCCCTCCTTCAAGCTCAGCTAGTGGCCCAGCAGTCCTCCAGCAGCCACCTTCCTCGTCGCTTCCAGAAGGAGAACTGGACCAACGCTCACCTCCCCTACGCCGACCTCCTAGAGCCTGAGGCCGACCAACAGTTTGCCGTCATCAAGGTTCCCCTCTCTTCCCTCCTTCAAGCTCAGCTAGTGGCCCAGCAGTCCTCCAGCAGCCACCTTCCTCGTCGCTTCCAGAAGGAGAACTGGACCAACGCTCACCTCCCCTACGCCGACCTCCTAGAGCCTGAGGCCGACCAACAGTTTGCCGTCATCAAGGTTCCCCTCTCTTCCCTCCTTCAAGCTCAGCTAGTGGCCCAGCAGTCCTCCAGCAGCCACCTTCCTCGTCGCTTCCAGAAGGAGAACTGGACCAACGCTCACCTCCCCTACGCCGACCTCCTAGAGCCTGAGGCCGACCAACAGTTTGCCGTCATCAAGGTTCCCCTCTCTTCCCTCCTTCAAGCTCAGCTAGTGGCCCAGCAGTCCTCCAGCAGCCACCTTCCTCGTCGCTTCCAGAAGGAGAACTGGACCAACGCTCACCTCCCCTACGCCGACCTCCTAGAGCCTGAGGCCGACCAACAGTTTGCCGTCATCAAGGTTCCCCTCTCTTCCCTCCTTCAAGCTCAGCTAGTGGCCCAGCAGTCCTCCAGCAGCCACCTTCCTCGTCGCTTCCAGAAGGAGAACTGGACCAACGCTCACCTCCCCTACGCCGACCTCCTAGAGCCTGAGGCCGACCAACAGTTTGCCGTCATCAAGGTTCCCCTCTCTTCCCTCCTTCAAGCTCAGCTAGTGGCCCAGCAGTCCTCCAGCAGCCACCTTCCTCGTCGCTTCCAGAAGGAGAACTGGACCAACGCTCACCTCCCCTACGCCGACCTCCTAGAGCCTGAGGCCGACCAACAGTTTGCCGTCATCAAGGTTCCCCTCTCTTCCCTCCTTCAAGCTCAGCTAGTGGCCCAGCAGTCCTCCAGCAGCCACCTTCCTCGTCGCTTCAAGAAGGAGAACTGGACCAACGCTCACCTCCCCTACGCCGACCTCCTAGAGCCTGAGGCCGACCAACAGTTTGCCGTCATCAAGGTTCCCCTCTCTTCCCTCCTTCAAGCTCAGCTAGTGGCCCAGCAGTCCTCCAGCAGCCACCTTCCTCGTCGCTTCCAGCAGGGGAACAGCACCAAAGCACACCTCGCCTACGCCGACCTCCTAGAGCCTGAGGCCGACCAACAGTTTGCCGTCATCAAGGTTCCCCTCCTCCTCCTTCCTTCAAGCTCAGCTAGTGGCCCAGCAGTCCTCCAGCACCCACCTTCCTCGTCGCTTCAATAAGGAGAACTTGATCAACGCTCACCTCCCCTACGCTGACCTCCTAGAGCCTGAGGCCGACCAACAGTTTGCCGTCATCAAGGTTCCCCTCTCTTCCCTCCTTCAAGCTCAGCTAGTGGCCCAGCAGTCTTCCAGCAGCCACCTTCCTCGTCGCTTCCAGAAGGAGAACTGGACCAACGCTCACCTCCCCTACGCCGACCTCCTAGAGCCTGAGGCCGACCAACAGTTTGCCGTCATCAAGGTTCCCCTCTCTTCCCTCCTTCAAGCTCAGCTAGTGGCCCAGCAGTCCTCCAGCAGCCACCTTCCTCGTCGCTTCCAGAAGGAGAACTGGACCAACGCTCACCTCCCCTACGCCGACCTCCTAGAGCCTGAGGCCGACCAACAGTTTGCCGTCATCAAGGTTCCCCTCTCTTCCCTCCTTCAAGCTCAGCTAGTGGCCCAGCAGTCCTCCAGCAGCCACCTTCCTCGTCGCTTCCAGAAGGAGAACTGGACCAACGCTCACCTCCCCTACGCCAACCTCCTAGAGCCTGAGGCCGACCAACAGTTTGCCGTCATCAAGGTTCCCCTCTCTTCCGTCCTTCAAGCTCAGCTAGTGGCCCAGCAGTCCTCCAGCAGCCACCTTCCTTGTCGCTTCCAGAAGGAGAACTGGACCAACGCTCACCTCCCCTACGCTGACCTCCTAGAGCCTGAGGCCGACCAACAGTTTGCCGTCATCAAGGTTCCCCTCTCTTCCCTCCTTCAAGCTCAGCTAGTGGCCCAGCAGTCCTCCAGCAGCCACCTTCCTCATCGCTTCCAGAAGGAGAACTGGACCAACGCTCACCTCCCCTACGCCGACCTCCTAGAGCCTGAGGCCGACCAACAGTTTGCCGTCATCAAGGTTCCCCTCTCTTCCCTCCTTCAAGCTCAGCTAGTGGCCCAGCAGTCCTCCAGCAGCCACCTTCCTCGTCGCTTCAAGAAGGAGAACTGGACCAACGCTCACCTCCCCTACGCCGACCTCCTAGAGCCTGAGGCCGACCAACAGTTTGCCGTCATCAAGGTTCCCCTCTCTTCCCTCCTTCAAGCTCAGCTAGTGGCCCAGCAGTCCTCCAGCAGCCACCTTCCTCGTCGCTTCAAGAAGGAGAACTGGACCAACGCTCACCTCCCCTACGCCGACCTCCTAGAGCCTGAGGCCGACCAACAGTTCGCCGTCATCAAGGTTCCCCTCCACCTCCTTCCGTCAAGCTCAGCTAGTGGCCCAGCAGTCCTCCAGCACCCACCTGCCTCGTCGCTTCCATAAGGAGAACTGGATCAACGCTCACCTCCCCTACGCTGACCTCCTAGAGCCTGAGGCCGACCAACAGTTTGCCGTCATCAAGGTTCCCCTCTCTTCCCTCCTTCAAGCTCAGCTAGTGGCCCAGCAGTCTTCCAGCAGCCACCTTCCTCGTCGCTTCCAGAAGGAGAACTGGACCAACGCTCACCTCCCCTACGCCGACCTCCTAGATCCTGAGGCCTACCAACAGTTTGCCGTCATCAAGGTTCCCCTCTCTTCCCTCCTTCAAGCTCAGCTAGTGGCCCAGCAGTCCTCCAGCAGCCACCTTCCTCGTCGCTTCAAGAAGGAGAACTGGACCAACGCTCACCTCCCCTACGCCGACCTCCTAGAGCCTGAGGCCGACCAACAGTTCGCCGTCATCAAGGTTCCCCTCCACCTCCTTCCTTCAAGCTCAGCTAGTGGCCCAGCAGTCCTCCAGCACCCACCTGCCTCGTCGCTTCCAGAAGGAGAACTGGACCAACGCTCACCTCCCCTACGCCGACCTCCTAGAGCCTGAGGCCGACCAACAGTTTGCCGTCATCAAGGTTCCCCTCTCTTCCCTCCTTCAAGCTCAGCTAGTGGCCCAGCAGTCCTCCAGCAGCCACCTTCTCGTCGCTTCAAGAAGGAGAACTGGACCAACGCTCACCTCCCCTACGCCGACCTCCTAGAGCCTGAGGCCGACCAACAGTTCGCCGTCATCAAGGTTCCCCTCCACCTCCTTCCTTCAAGCTCAGCTAGTGGCCCAGCAGTCCTCCAGCACCCACCTGCCTCGTCGCTTCCAGAAGGAGAACTGGACCAACGCTCACCTCCCCTACGCCGACCTCCTAGAGCCTGAGGCCGACCAACAGTTTGCCGTCATCAAGGTTCCCCTCTCTTCCCTCCTTCAAGCTCAGCTAGGGAGAAATATTGAAACGCTGGAAGCCTAAATGAATAGGTCATAAATGCTGGGAAAAGTAGATTCTTGGTGGCATTAGGGTCGTAGAGTGCATGTTTGACGGAGCGGAATAGTTTGATAAAATTTTCTAAAAGCTGGGCCTTAGCCTGGGAGAGGCCTTGCCGAGTGGGGCCATGGGTGGCCATCTTTTCAAACTATTTCTCTCTCCCGCCCCTTTAATGTGCAGCCTCCATTGTGAGGCTGGAATCGGGAGCTCCTTGGCGCTGCGTGAGATTCGTCCCAGTCTGCTGCACTGGGCCTGCGAGCTGGACAAGTACATCTCGCTGCACGGGCGCCGCTTCAGCAAGGCCGAGCACCTCCGCCTCGTCCGCATCTTCTTCGACGTCGTCCTCATCCCCGGCCTGGAGTACCGCATGGTGAAGACCTTCTCCCACGTCGTCTGCCTGCTCCTGGAGTCCCCCTCCTCCTCCTTCCTTTCCCTTCCCCAAAAGAGGCCATTGCAGGAAAAGGGAGCTGCTCTCCCCGGAGGATCTGCAGCTGGAGTGGCGGCCTCTCTACGACCTCTACGCCGAGCTTGCTTTCAAGGTTGCTCCTTTTGGAAGATGATATCCACCTGAAAGCCTATAGCTGGAGAAAATATGACAGAATATGGAGGAGGACGGAACGATGCTCCTGCCCGAAGGCATCAGTCAGTCTATCGAGGTTCTCTTTTTCCTTTCAATCACGTCTAGAGTCTAGATGGTGCTGATTGAAGATTTGTATTGGGCGCTGTCGGCCGTATTTTGGACCGGAGGCGACGCAGGAGATCCTGAACCTGCAGCGGCCCTACCTCTGTCCCTGGGACGTATCCATGCATCGAGGTCCTTCTCACCACCCTTCTCACTTTCGGATATTCATATTTTTTATTATTATTTAATTCTTTTATTGATTAATTTCGTTATATTTTTAATTTTATGCTATATTTATTAAGTATGATTCTTTATAAATGGTCATTATATTTTCAACCTTATTATTAGAATGAAAATAAGGCCATATGAGGCAGCAGGAAAGCTGTTCAAGTGCATCATTCCAAATGGGGGAAAGAAGGGCAGTGGTGATGAAGGCGTAAATTGAGGGGAAAGAAGGATGAAGTGTTTAGGAGTGACCTGTCTGTCGATGCTGCTGCCAACCACTCTGAGCCTGGAGGATCACACAGCGAAGGGAGCGAGTCTCTGGTTCAAGGAGGCCATGCACTGGTACGCCATCATCCAGAACTGTCCGCCCTGGGAGCCCAAGTGGTTCCAGCTCTTCGCACGCCTTGCCAAGGTTATCAATCCTCCCATCTACTCAGCCATTAGAAAAGGCGTCGGAAGCCATGGAAATAAATCGATCAAGTTCATGATTTTTAGTAACATTTATTTTTTTACTCATTATTTATGTTTATTAACACAATAACACAGTTTCACAAAATAATGTGATATAACAAAGTTTGCTAAGAAAAAACAGCCATAGAGCTTTCATCCATAATCTATTTGAAGATCATTTTGAAAACCTATCAAAATAAAATTCGCCATCTCAATGTTGATGTCTGTTGGGAGGATTCACCGGAGGCCGTAGACTGGCGGCCCTACTACAGCGTGATTTTCGGGCGCATCCTTCGCTCCCTGGGTCTTCATCTGGGCAGCGGGGTGAAAGGCGGGCGCGTTCTGGTAGGCTCCGGATCCAAGCACTTCGACTGGGACTCAGCTACCCTTTGGATTGCCTACCAGCTGGGAGGGCAGGAGCATCAGGTTTTCCCTCCCTTTGCATCCTATTGGGCCTGCCTAAACCGCCAGTCTGAATTTTTCTTTTCTTTATCAATAAACACCAAAAAAACGCCACAAGCAAAAGTATGGTAGGATAAAATTGTTCCCGTGTCCCAATTTTCTTCAATTGACCAGTGCGAGTGGTGCATGAAGAGGTTGGGGGGCTTGAGGATGTGGAGCGCGAGCTGGAGAGCCTGTTCCAAGCCCTGGAGTCCTACTTCCATCCCAGCAACACGGGCAAGCACACGGAGAAGCTCCTCAACTTCCTCTTCCGCCTCGGCAAGCAGATCTGCCTACGCCTGCATCGAGAGCGCCACAAAACAGCCGACTGGACTCCGCCCATTCGCAAGTCCAAGCAGCTCACCGATGCTCAGGTCAACCACCCTCTCAATTCTCAAGCCTCAAGCTTTGCCAACCAGCTCCTCCCTAGTCATGATATTTTAAAATGCTCAGCTCTCTCTGCTCTCTCTCAGCGTAAAATATTCCGCTTGTCTGAACCCAAAATTTGATGGGAATTTAACTGAATGCAGGTGGAAAGCTTCGTAAAGATCGTCCTCCCCTGCGCCATGGCCGGCATGTTCTCCAAGGTCAGCCAGAACCTGTCCAGTGCAGGTACTCCGCTTCCCCTCTTCTCCCCTCCCTTCACCCAGCTCAACTCCCCCCTGTTCCAGCCCTGAAGAACCTGGCCCTGCTCGCCCCCCGCCTCGTCGTCCCCGGCGTCCTGAACAAGCTCTACGGGGCCCTGGAGTCCCTCACCGAGCCCCACCGCCTCCTCAACAGTCTGGCCGCTCTCAACGGCTGTCTGCTTCCGCTAGTCCGAGACGGGGGTCCGTGGGACGGGGCGGCCAAGCGAGCTCCCTCACCCAGCAGCGCCCTTCCCAAGCAGCCCGCCAAGAAAACCCGCCGACACTCCAAAGCTGCCAGTGTGGAAGCGGAGCCAACGCTGAGGCTTCACGCGATTCCGCTGCTCAACGCCCTGCTGCCCTGTCTCGACCCAAACGACATCACCAAGGCCATGCTAGCATTCCAGGTTGGTGGCATTCCTTTTTCAACATGGCTCTGGTGGTGAAATTTAGGCATTCTGATAGCATCACTTAGTAGCCGGTATGGTAACGTTGGAGCAACCTATATCAAATCGCGACAATGGCCAATATAGCTACAGAGCAGCCCATAGGCAAGAAGGGGTGGAAGGTCTTTGAGCTGAACACTTTCTAGCTGAGCTTTATTTCTGATGACCTATTAGTTTAAACTGGAAGGATGACTTTGATCATTTCCCAGCTTCGGCAAACTAAAAAGCTTTATTGAAACTGAAATGTGATTGTGCTCCATAGGCTCTGTCCATGCTGATGGCTCTGGTGCCGATGGTGGATGCGAGCGACGGGGTGGCCGAGGTGGCTGATCTGAGCAGTGAAGAGAGGGAGCTGGCCTCTGCCTCCGCCGGCCTGGAAAGCTTCGTGGCGCAGCTGCTGGATCGCCTCTTCGCCCTGCTCGAGAACCTGGCCCTCTCCTCCGCCACCGCCCTACACGGTTCATAGGCTCTGTCCATGCTGATGGCTCTGGTGCCGATGGTGGATGCGAGCGACGGGGTGGCCGAGGTGGCTGATCTGAGCAGTGAAGAGAGGGAGCTGGCCTCTGCCTCCGCCGGCCTGGAAAGCTTCGTGGCGCAGCTGCTGGATCGCCTCTTCGCCCTGCTCGAGAACCTGGCCCTCTCCTCCGCCACCGCCCTACACGGTTCATCCAAACTCCCATTTTCTTTACTTTCACTTTGCTTCCTCACTGGAATTTCTTACAATTAATATTTAGCTCCAGCTATGATATCCACTGGGCTTTCTGGAAAATGAGCTGACTGAAAATTAACACTCAAAAATGTTCTTTTTTGAATTTCTATTTCTTAAATTTCTTCAATTTTTGCAAACCTGAAATTTGAATTGTGAAAGGTGGGGACAAGAGTGCCTCGAGTGCTGGGACGACGGCGCTGAGTCTGGAGGAGAACTACATCAAGCTCGGCCTCTGCGGCGTCTTCCGAACTCTCCTTGCCAACTCCTCCACTCCAATCTATTCCGTCCTCTCTTTCTATAGCTTTCTTCCCAGCAGAAACTCTCAGCTTTGCAGCTGGCGGCGGACCGACTGGCCGATTTTCTGCGCAGCAACCTCTACGACTCAACCCTGGCGGCCGATATTCTCTCCGAGATGCTATACTCCGCTGTTCGGGTTCGTGGCCCCCTCACACCTCCTTTGCAATCCACCTTGCCTCTGCCAGGGCTGCTATCGATTTATTCTCGCCAGAATTTGCCGACAGTTGAATTCTGGTGAGAATCAATGGATAGCAGCCCAGTGTGAAAGGTTGACTTTCAGACTGCCCCTGCACATGCCCTGCCGATCTTTCTGCCGATCATAGCCAACGGACTCAAGTCTCATGTCACAGGTCACTCCTCATTTCAATCCCTAGCCCCTCAAGCAAGGATGAGAGGCCCCCAAACATTGCAGAGGAGACAAAGCAGGAGGATGAGGTGAGCACGAGCGTCACTTGGTTCCTCACACTTGCCAAAGGCCTCCTACGCACCGACGGCCAGCACCTGCTTCATTTCCAGGGCCAAATCATGTATTCATTTCATATTTTATAAAACATCATAAATAGTTTCTGCTAAAAATTTCATGTTAACTTTGTACCCATTTTATACCCCTTGAAGCTTGGATTGCAGTGATCTGCTACGGCTGGCGATGAGCCTTCGCTCGAAGCGGGCCTATGAGCTAGCGCAGCAGGCCTTGGACGCCATCCTCAACTCTCTCACCAGCATCTACCTCCTCAACTACGAGAACAAACGCAAGCTCCTCGACGCCGATCCCAAGGATCGCTTCGTCATCCGGGTTCTCCTCCCTCTACACCCCCCTACACCTCCTGCCTTCCCTACACCCACTACATCCCCTACATCCTCTACTCCTCTACATCCTCTACCTCCTCTATATCCTCTAAATCCCCTCTATCACCCACATCCTCCTCTGCCTTCAGCTTAGCCTGACTGACCCCTTGACAGCACTGGGGCGCGGCCATGAAGCGCAAGGACTTCCGCGTCAGCTGGCACGTGCCCAGCGGGGCGGAAATGGCATTCGCCGGTCGCCTGCTCGCAGAGTTCCTCGAGGCCACCCTGGACCAGCTACTCAAGCCCCAGGCGCTGAGCAAGTGAGCCCATCCCCTCCTTCCTCCCCTCTCACCCTCATCCAGCCCAACAACTACTTCCCAGTGAGGAGATCCTGAGCCGACTGGGCCTGATATCAGCCTGTCTGAACGGGGCCGGGAACGTCCTGCCCGCCTTGGATGCCCCCCTCTTGCCGCTCACCCCGGAGGCCAAGGTGGATCCGCATCCCTTCACCTACCTCACTCGCCCGCCCACCGTCCAAGGTCCTTCTTGCTGCCCATTTTCATTTCTCACCCCGGGAAAGCCGAAAATTAAATTTCAATCTCCTCAAAAGCATAGGTGATAGAGACCCTATTTCGGGGGGCTTGATGAAGTGAATATTTTCAAGCGCAGACCAAATATGCAACCTTTGCTTAAGGAAGTGCAAAATGCAAATCCTAGGTCTAGCTGCTCATGCAAATACGCCTGAGGGCGATTCTAATATTGCTAATTCCAGATGGACAAGACAAGGGCTAACATTCCATCCCCTAGTATTAGCAATATTAGAGTCGCCCCCAACCTCTCTCTTCTCTCTCCTTTTGCGGTCTGAAGCTAATGCTGGTGGTGCTATAGCGGTGGTGCTGTCGGACGGGGGGAACTGTCGCATGCGAGTGCTGCGAACGCTTCGCAGTCTGCTCGATTTCCTCCTCAAGGAGCGAGAGGACGACACCAAAAGCCTCGTCGCCTTGGCAAAGCTCTACCACACCCTCGTCTTCCATTTCGGCATCAAGAAGGTCCCTTCAAACATTCCCTCCCCGCCCCGCCCCCCCGGGAGAGACTGGGAAATGTGGTGCAGTGGAAATACGACCAGATGGTGAAGAGCTTCAACTACAGCAAGAAGGCCGTGGGCGATCTGATCAGGGGTAAGAAGGCTGTGCTGGAGAGCGTCTACAGTGAGTTCACCATCATCGCGCACCAGAAGCGTCTTCTCGAACAGCGGTCTCCTTCTCTAGCCTATCCCTCAATTGGTGGACTGAGCTGATGATTGAAGGAGTGCCTACTTGTTCACAGAGGCGCACCGGGACATCCTGCTGGACCTCCTACGCCTCTCCACTTCTGCCTACTCGGACGTGCGCAAGGAGGGACAGAGCATCCTCCAGGTTCTCCCACTCCATAGTCTCTAGAACTCTTATGAGTGGACAACTGGGCTGCAGATGGCCACGAACATGTTCCCCTACTGCTACAAGTGGCTGCTGGACCCCATCGAGGCTTACCTCAAGGATGACCCCAGCGTGAGCCATGAGCAGTTCAAGGTTTGTTCTTTCCACCCCTTCAATCATTACCTAGGTCAATTCGTTGATTTTTTGTCCATAATCAGCCTCGGCTGCTACCTATGGCGTTTCTCTAAATAAATATAAAAAAATAAAATAAAAAGTGAGAAAAATAAAAATTGAGGGCGCCCTCTACGCCGTAGGCAGCGGGAAGGCGAAGGCCCTGGTGGTTCGTCAAAACTGGCCCACCCTTCGGCGTCTCTGGCCTGCCATCGTTTCAGCCTCTCCCTCCCAATCCCCAGACTAGCAAATACCTCAATCTTGCCCAGATTCGCGCCCAGCACAGCGAGAAGCCCTCCATCATCGCCATGTTCGACGAGCTTCAGAACACGGTCGTGGACAACCTGGAGTCCTTCCAGATCAGTCTCGAGGTTGCCCCCTCCTCTCAGCTCCCCTTGAAGGGTATGAGTGACCAAATGAGGAGTCTTGACAGGTCCCGGAGCGCATGGTTCAGTTGGGCCTCCAACTGTGGTCAGCCTCCGAAGATGTGCCGCCTGCCTGGCCCAAACCTTCCGAGGAGGACGTGGCCACCGCCCTGGCAGCCCAGGCTCAGCGAAATGCGTCCAACTCTCGGCTTTACCTAGAAGTAGGGAGGAGGAGGAGGGGAAATGGAGGAGGAAAGAAATGCTGGTCCAGGTGATAGCGGAGCTGGTGAGCCTGGCCGAGGACCCGCAGCTGCACTGGCGCCACGCGGACATGGCGCAGAGCCTGCTCAGTCTCATGATACGCAAGGACCAGCTCTTCCCGGCCAAAGGTCCCCTCTTTTCCCACCTGGTGGAGCTGGTGAGCCTGGCCGAGGACCCGCAGCTGCACTGGCGCCACGCGGACATGGCGCAGAGCCTGCTCAGTCTCATGATACGCAAGGACCAGCTCTTCCCGGCCAAAGGTCCCCTCTTTTCCCACCTGGTGGAGCTGGTGAGCCTGGCCGAGGACCCGCAGCTGCACTGGCGCCACGCGGACATGGCGCAGAGCCTGCTCAGTCTCATGATACGCAAGGACCAGCTCTTCCCGGCCAAAGGTCCCCTCTTTTCCCACCTGGTGGAGCTGGTGAGCCTGGCCGAGGACCCGCAGCTGCACTGGCGCCACGCGGACATGGCGCAGAGCCTGCTCAGTCTCATGATACGCAAGGACCAGCTCTTCCCGGCCAAAGGTCCCCTCTTTTCCCACCTGGTGGAGCTGGTGAGCCTGGCCGAGGACCCGCAGCTGCACTGGCGCCACGCGGACATGGCGCAGAGCCTGCTCAGTCTCATGATACGCAAGGACCAGCTCTTCCCGGCCAAAGGTCCCCTCTTTTCCCACCTGGTGGAGCTGGTGAGCCTGGCCGAGGACCCGCAGCTGCACTGGCGCCACGCGGACATGGCGCAGAGCCTGCTCAGTCTCATGATACGCAAGGACCAGCTCTTCCCGGCCAAAGGTCCCCTCTTTTCCCACCTGGTGGAGCTGGTGAGCCTGGCCGAGGACCCGCAGCTGCACTGGCGCCACGCGGACATGGCGCAGAGCCTGCTCAGTCTCATGATACGCAAGGACCAGCTCTTCCCGGCCAAAGGTCCCCTCTTTTCCCACCTGGTGGAGCTGGTGAGCCTGGCCGAGGACCCGCAGCTGCACTGGCGCCACGCGGACATGGCGCAGAGCCTGCTCAGTCTCATGATACGCAAGGACCAGCTCTTCCCGGCCAAAGGTCCCCTCTTTTCCCACCTGGTGGAGCTGGTGAGCCTGGCCGAGGACCCGCAGCTGCACTGGCGCCACGCGGACATGGCGCAGAGCCTGCTCAGTCTCATGATACGCAAGGACCAGCTCTTCCCGGCCAAAGGTCCCCTCTTTTCCCACCTGGTGGAGCTGGTGAGCCTGGCCGAGGACCCGCAGCTGCACTGGCGCCACGCGGACATGGCGCAGAGCCTGCTCAGTCTCATGATACGCAAGGACCAGCTCTTCCCGGCCAAAGGTCCCCTCTTTTCCCACCTGGTGGAGCTGGTGAGCCTGGCCGAGGACCCGCAGCTGCACTGGCGCCACGCGGACATGGCGCAGAGCCTGCTCAGTCTCATGATACGCAAGGACCAGCTCTTCCCGGCCAAAGGTCCCCTCTTTTCCCACCTGGTGGAGCTGGTGAGCCTGGCCGAGGACCCGCAGCTGCACTGGCGCCACGCGGACATGGCGCAGAGCCTGCTCAGTCTCATGATACGCAAGGACCAGCTCTTCCCGGCCAAAGGTCCACTCTATTCCCCACCTGGTGGAGCTGGTGAGCCTGGCCGAGGACCCGCAGCTGCACTGGCGCCACGCGGACATGGCGCAGAGCCTGCTCAGTCTCATGATACGCAAGGACCAGCTCTTCCCGGCCAAAGGTCCCCTCTTTTCCCCACCTGGTGGAGCTGGTGAGCCTGGCCGAGGACCCGCAGCTGCACTGGCGCCACGCGGACATGGCGCAGAGCCTGCTCAGTCTCATGATACGCAAGGACCAGCTCTTCCCGGCCAAAGGTCCCCTCTTTTCCCACCTGGTGGAGCTGGTGAGCCTGGCCGAGGACCCGCAGCTGCACTGGCGCCACGCGGACATGGCGCAGAGCCTGCTCAGTCTCATGATACGCAAGGACCAGCTCTTCCCGGCCAAAGGTCCCCTCTTTTCCCACCTGGTGGAGCTGGTGAGCCTGGCCGAGGACCCGCAGCTGCACTGGCGCCACGCGGACATGGCGCAGAGCCTGCTCAGTCTCATGATACGCAAGGACCAGCTCTTCCCGGCCAAAGGTCCCCTCTTTTCCCACCTGGTGGAGCTGGTGAGCCTGGCCGAGGACCCGCAGCTGCACTGGCGCCACGCGGACATGGCGCAGAGCCTGCTCAGTCTCATGATACGCAAGGACCAGCTCTTCCCGGCCAAAGGTCCCCTCTTTTCCCACCTGGTGGAGCTGGTGAGCCTGGCCGAGGACCCGCAGCTGCACTGGCGCCACGCGGACATGGCGCAGAGCCTGCTCAGTCTCATGATACGCAAGGACCAGCTCTTCCCCCCTCCACGAGGGCCGGCCGAGCCCGCCCGCCACGCCGAGCCCGGCCACAGGTCCCCTCTTTTCCCACCTGGTGGAGCTGGTGAGCCTGGCCGAGGACCCGCAGCTGCACTGGCGCCACGCGGACATGGCGCAGAGCCTGCTCAGTCTCATGATACGCAAGGACCAGCTCTTCCCGGCCAAAGGTCCCCTCTTTTCCCACCTGGTGGAGCTGGTGAGCCTGGCCGAGGACCCGCAGCTGCACTGGCGCCACGCGGACATGGCGCAGAGCCTGCTCAGTCTCATGATACGCAAGGACCAGCTCTTCCCGGCCAAAGGTCCCCTCTTTTCCCACCTGGTGGAGCTGGTGAGCCTGGCCGAGGACCCGCAGCTGCACTGGCGCCACGCGGACATGGCGCAGAGCCTGCTCAGTCTCATGATACGCAAGGACCAGCTCTTCCCGGCCAAAGGTCCCCTCTTTTTCCCACCTGGTGGAGCTGGTGAGCCTGGCCGAGGACCCGCAGCTGCACTGGCGCCACGCGGACATGGCGCAGAGCCTGCTCAGTCTCATGATACGCAAGGACCAGCTCTTCCCGGCCAAAGGTCCACTCTTTTCCCACCTGGTGGAGCTGGTGAGCCTGGCCGAGGACCCGCAGCTGCACTGGCGCCACGCGGACATGGCGCAGAGCCTGCTCAGTCTCATGATACGCAAGGACCAGCTCTTCACCGGACAAAGGCCCCCTCTTTTCCCACCTGGTGGAGCTCGTGAGCCTGGCCGAGGACCCGCAGCTGCACTGGCGCCACGCGGACATGGCGCAGAGCCTGCTCAGTCTCATGATACGCAAGGACCAGCTCTTCCCGGCAAAGGTCCCCTCTTTTCCCCTGGTGGGGGGAGCCTGGCCGAGGACCCGCAGCTGCACTGGCGCCACGCGGACATGGCGCAGAGCCTGCTCAGTCTCATGATACGCGAGGACCAGCTCTCCCGGCCGGACACCTCTTCCCACCTGGTGGAGCTGGTGAGCCTGGCCGAGGACCCGCAGCTGCACTGGCGCCACGCGGACATGGCGCAGAGCCTGCTCAGTCTCATGATACGCAAGGACCAGCTCTTCCCGGCCAAAGGTCCCCTCTTTTCCCACCTGGTGGAGCTGGTGAGCCTGGCCGAGGACCCGCAGCTGCACTGGCGCCACGCGGACATGGCGCAGAGCCTGCTCAGTCTCATGATACCGCGAGGACCAGCTCTTCCCGGCCAAAGGTCCCCTCTCTTCCACCTGGTGGAGCTGGTGAGCCTGGCCGAGGACCCGCAGCTGCACTGGCGCCACGCGGACATGGCGCAGAGCCTGCTCAGTCTCATGATACGCAAGGACCAGCTCTTCCCGGCCGAAGGTCCCCTCTTTCCCCACCTGGTGGAGCTGGTGAGCCTGGCCGAGGACCCGCAGCTGCACTGGCGCCACGCGGACATGGCGCAGAGCCTGCTCAGTCTCATGATACGCAAGGACCAGCTCTTCCCGGCCAAAGGTCCCCTCTTTTCCCACCTGGTGGAGCTGGTGAGCCTGGCCGAGGACCCGCAGCTGCACTGGCGCCACGCGGACATGGCGCAGAGCCTGCTCAGTCTCATGATACGCAAGGACCAGCTCTTCCCGGCCAAAGGTCCCCTCTTTTCCCACCCTCGTGGAGCTGGTGAGCCTGGCCGAGGACCCGCGAGCTGCACTGGCGCCACGCAAACACTGGCCCAGAGCCTGCCTCAGTCTCATGATACGCAAAGGACCGGCTCTCCCCAGCCAAAGGTCCCCTCTTTTCCCACCTGCTGGGGCTTGGTGAGCCTCTGGCCGAGGACCAGCAGCTGCACTGGCCCCTCCCAGGACATAGCCCAGAGCCTGCTCGGTCTCATGATGCCCAAGGACCAGTTCTTCCCGGCGGAAGGTCCCCTCTCTTCCACCTGGTGGAGCTGGTGAGCTTCGCCGAGGACCCGCAGCTGCACTGGCGCCACGCGGACATGGCGCAGAGCCTGCTCAGTCTCATGATACGCAAGGACCAGCTCTTCCCGGCCAAAGGTCCCCTCTTTTCCACCTGGTGGAGCTGGTGAGCCTGGCCGAGGACCCGCAGCTGCACTGGCGCCACGCGGACATGGCGCAGAGCCTGCTCAGTCTCATGATACGCAAGGACCAGCTCTTCCCGGCCAAAGGTCCCCTCTTTCCCACCTGGTGGAGCTGGTGAGCCTGGCCATCGACCCGCAGCTGCACTGGCGCCACGCGGACATGGCGCAGAGCCTGCTCCGTCTCATGATACGCAAGGACCAGCTCTTCCCGGCCAAAGGTCCCCTCTTTTCCCACCTGGTGGAGCTGGTGAGCCTGGCCGAGGACCCGCAGCTGCACTGGCGCCACGCGGACATGGCGCAGAGCCTGCTCAGTCTCATGATACGCAAGGACCAGCTCTTCCCGGCCAAAGGTCCCCTCTTTTCCACCTGGTGGAGCTGGTGAGCCTGGCCGAGGACCCGCAGCTGCACTGGCGCCACGCGGACATGGCGCAGAGCCTGCTCAGTCTCATGATACGCAAGGACCAGCTCTTCCCGGCCAAAGGTC
>JASANA010003102.1:0-22729 GCA_030248095.1 Ptycholaimellus sp. GST1_10
TGCTAGGGAATGAGAAAGAGAGAAGAGGCAAAGAGAACCTTCCATTTGGAGATGTTTTGGTAGCCGGCGGCGATGACGGACATGTAGGCATAGGCTATGCATCCGCAGGAGTTGACGGCAGTGGTTGGAGGGGGCGGCGCATCGATGGGGGGAATGTTCTGCCGGTTGATGATGTGGTAGCACCATCTTTTGCCAAGAGGCTCACCGTCGGAGGCGTAAAAGCAATTAACAACCTAAACTGGTTTGCAATTGAAATGAGTCAAAAAAGGTGCAAAAGGCTAGCCATCTGGATCAGCTTCCAATTAACAACCTAAACTGTTATGCAATTGAAATGAGTCAAAAAAGGTGCAAAAGGCTAGCCATCTGGATCAGCTTCCAGTACTCCATCGGTGCTGGCGAAGTTGGCCCATACAGGGAGTCGATGATCGCGAACTCGCCCTTGCGGCGACGGTGTTGTGGGAGCTTTATACCTTAGCTTGCCGATGGTACATTATGTTACGTTAAGTAAAGGACACTCTAGTGTAAAGCTATGTTACGGGAATGAAAGATGCGCCTGCTCAGTGAGAGAGACGGACGCGGCAGTGGGAAGGCAACGCAGGACTTCAGCAAAGAGAAAAGAGAGAAACAAGCTTTATACCTTAGCTTGCCGATGGTACATTATGTTACGTTAAGTAAAGGACACTCTAGTGTAAAGCTAATGTTACGTTAAGTAAAGGACACTCTAGTGTAAAGCTATTTTGGTCCAAACTATCCATTCAGTGACCAGATTCTCACTGAATGCATCAAAACGAGGCCATGTATACCCATAACATGGATGCATGAGGTTTATTTGAAAATTTCAACTTTTAATGTCCTGGTCTTAATTTTCCCCATTAGCAGTGAGGGGGTTTAGACCATTTGTTAGGGAGGTTCACTACTTGTGGCAATTTGCATTGCCATAATATGCATGCTTGGCCTACCTGCAGCACTCAGGTACACAATGCACTGCATCCCATTGTCTGCTGAGCCTTTTTATGGAGCCCCGATGGGGTTGCTAGTACACTAATACATAACGTAACATAACACTTCACTTACATAACACAACATAACAATTAGGGCACAAATTTGCCAATATCACTAAATTTTTGGTCCAAACTATCCATTCAGTGACCAGATTCTCACTGAATGCATCAAAACGAGGCCATGTATACCCATAACATGGATGCATGAGGTTTATTTGAAAATTCCAACTTTTAATGTCCTGGTCTTAATTTTCCCCATTAGCTTGTGAGGGGGTTTAGACCATTTGTTAGGGAGGTTCACTACTTGTGGCAATTTGCATTGCCATAATATGCATGCTTGGCCTACCTACCTGCAGCACTCAGGTACACAATGCACTGCATCCCATTGTCTGCTGAGCCTTTTTATGGAGTCCCGATGGGGTTGCTAGTACACTAATACATAACGTAACATAACACTTCACTTACATAACATAACATAACAATTAGGGCACAAATTTGCCAATATCACTAAATTTTTGGTCCAAACTATCCATTCAGTGACCAGATTCTCACTGAATGCATCAAAACGAGGCCATGTATACCCATAACATGGATGCATGAGGTTTATTTGAAAATTTCAACTTTTAATGTCCTGGTCTTAATTTTCCCCATTAGCTTGTGAGGGGGTTTAGACCATTTGTTAGGGAGGTTCACTACTTGTGGCAAGTTGCATTGCCATAATATGCTTGCTTGGCCTACCTGCAGCACTCAGGTACTCAATGCACTGCATCCCATTGGCTGCTGATCCTTTTTATGGAGCATAGCACTTTTATTTTAGTAAAAATACACCATTGCATTTACATAACATAACTCTAAACCCACTTTTCTTATGCATAACATAACTCTATACCCACTTTTCTTACACATAACATAACTCTATACCCACTTTTCTTATGCAGCACATAACATTAAAGCCTGTTTTCTCCCGCATAACATAACATATTTCCTATACATAACATAACAATCTCGGTTATGTTATGTGAAAGTAATGTTATGTTATGCGGATGTTATGTTATGCAAAAAATATTTTTATGTTATGTTATGTGGATTTTTTATGTTATGTTATGTGATAGTACGTTATGTTATGTAACTTAAATCAGCCCTATCCACAGGGCGATTAGTCAGTAGATGAAACAGGAATCTTCGTTCTTTCTTGCCGAAGCTCTTTCTTAGCTGCTAGTGCTAGTGAAAGCGGCTAGTGAAACATTGGAACTCTTTCATGCTGCACTACAACTCCGGCAAACTCTCTTTTCTCACGAGAAAAAGAGTGGGGAAAAGTCTAACCAACGGGTTTCAGCAAAAATCGTAGTGCTAGAGAAAATATCATCGCAGGAGCGCTTGGGTAAAATTTTGGTATAAAGCTGTAAAATGCAAATTAACTAGTTAATAATCAGACTAATTTCTAATTCCTTTGGCGCAGGGCAGTTGTTCGGTTTAGTTTAATATTTTGGTACAAATGACAGGCACAGACGGCTTAGATTAATGCAAAAAGCATAGTTATGCTGAGTGTCAATTCAGAAGTGACGCTCAGTAACAGTTCAGGGATTTTAATGCCCAGATTCAGTTAAATAGACGTTAAGACTCCTGTCGAAAATGGAGATTTTTCAAACTTCACTGAATACGCTCACGGCATGGCAATTTCTTTCTCGGGACTCTAATGCAATTTTCGTTGGATTGATCGAGACTCGACACATGCCCCCGTACATT
The DNA here is from genome assembly GCA_030248095.1 of Ptycholaimellus sp. GST1_10. Lineage (NCBI taxonomy): Eukaryota > Metazoa > Nematoda > Chromadorea > Chromadorida > Chromadoridae > Ptycholaimellus > Ptycholaimellus sp. GST1_10. The sequence goes on from JASANA010003102.1 coordinate 2,748, forward strand.
ACTTGCCAGAGTCAGATCTGGCACACAAAGCTCAACCATTCCATTCTGCTTCCCTTCACTTGCATAAAGTTCTATTTGTACGTGTTTGCTCGCTTGCAAGCTCAAATGTGGCCTTTCTTTGATTGCCCAGTCTCCTTCCAGCTAGATTGGATTGCCTTTTTTATGATGCTCTAGCAAAGGCAAAGGGGTCTGAAAAATGGCGGTTTTACACGCTCCGTTAGCCTTCCAATTAATTGGAGGCTGGTGTTTCGGACTACAATTTTCCAAGCTCATTTCCGCTCGGGCGCTTTCGCCGTGCTGTCAATAATTTCGTTGGGGAAAAGCTGCTGTATCCTTTGCCCAGCACAAAGCCTGCCATCATATCTTCTCGTTAAGCAACAGCCTACAGCCTGTTCGCCTTTTTCCTTTTCTGCCCGTCCCCTCCCTCCTTTTCAACGCCTAATCCCTCCCCCTTCCATTATTTACCTACATCCTCCTTCCATACGCCATTTTCCAATCTTCTCGCTCTTATTTGACTAATTTCCATGTTTGCGCCCCATATTGGTGTGATTTGTAGAAACTTTGCTGAGTAATATCATAGTAGCTTTAGAAGCAGGTAAAGTTTGGTTTGTGAAAGTTTGGTTTGTGAAAGTTGGTGCAAACAATAGTTGAGGCGCGAATAACCATCACCTAAATATCACAAATGTTCCAGCCCGCAACTTCATACAACTAAATTCAATTATATTATTCCCTTTGATGGAACTTATAGTATTTTCTTTCCCACACATTCCCTACTAATGGATCGCCCCAATGTTACTGGGGAGAGCAAGAATGTTGCTGGTTGAGGAAGAAAATACAGGGTCCCGGGTTCCTGCTTTATTGAATTAAAGTACAAGCTCTTTCTTTTCTACACCCCTTCTATTCCCAAAAATTCAATCATAAACTTTTTTAGGAAATGTTAGGAGTCCCCTTTCCTTTCATTAGGAGTAAAAGAAAATTTTAGCGCCAAGCCCCTCTTTTTGACCTAGTGAGCGTTTTTGGATTTCATAATTAATAATGCTCTAACTACTGAATCAAAGCTATAATCGCTCTGATTATTTTGCCTAGGATAAGCAATCATCAAATCGGCTAAGATTTGCAAAAATCAACAGAAAGTGGTAGCAGCTAGGTGTCCAAACTTCCTTACTCTTTATCCCCATATTCTCAATGGACAATGACAAGTTTTCCCTTATCCTTTTTAGTGAAGCAAGCTACGCCAAGAAAAATGTAGCGCAGTTGGGATTAGTTATTTGTATTTATCCAAAGTTCTAAGTTGTTATAGGTTAAAAAAAGTGAGGGAATTGATAATGAAAATAAAGGCGAATAAAAACCGGCTCACTCCAACCTTCGAGAATAAAGTACCTGATAATGGGTACTATTGAGGGAAAGCTTCCCTATACCCACACAGTTAAGCCAAATATGCAAAATTGACTGCTGCTAAATCGTTGATTTCTGATGTTTAGTTGTTAATTTTTTTGCGCGGCCGAAGGCCGCCTGCCGCGGAGGGCAGGGCAGTCAGAGCTCCGGAGGCCGGAGGGCATGGGTGCGGAGGCCCCGGAGCGTAGCCTAGCATGCGAATCATGCTAGGCGAAGCGTAGGGGCCGTAGCACCCGTGCCCGGAGGCCGGAGGAGCTCTGGCGCCCTGCCCGAAGCGGCGGGCGGCCAAGGCCAGCTTAACCAGTTACCTCATTTTTGCGTCCGTCTTTCCGCATATCTTATATAATACGGGTGATAATATGAATTGTGCACGCTGGATTCTAATCAAATCTTGGCATGCGATATCATTTTGGATAGATCTCAGTGAGGTCTGCAACATATATTAGGCGCACTGTGCTCTGATGATGTTGAATATGAAAAATGATTGAAAATGTGTGTGATTTTGGCATTTTTGGCTATTTTTTGACTTTGAAACACCATAGCTCCTCCAGTTTTAAACTTTTTCTGTCGGACTTTTTTTTAAATTCAAGCCTGAACTATTCTGTACAAGACCATCCAATTAAATTTTCATTTCATTAAAATTTTATTTGTTAAAAACATCGTAGAGTTAAGTCAATTTTCGTGATTTTGGCCCTACTCAGTGAGCTGATGTTTCAAGGTATTCATTAGTAGGGATATGCAGGTGTTCAACGCCAGAGGTCACTTGGACTGCATGTGATGTTTGCAGTCCTTGATCTTTTTGAAATTGCCTTTCTGATCAGTGGAGTTTCCGAAATTTGTGAAACTTCAAATGCTGATATTTTCTGACATCAGCATTATGCCCTCATCGAGAAAGATCTGTCCATCCACCTAATAATCGAGGAATCGTTATATATACTGCTGTGTATTAATCCTGAACAGCAATTAATCCACTGTCATAGTTACAAAATTGACCGATCCCAACTAATATTTGTAACATGGCACAAGTGAGTAGATTTCATTAGTAGTAAAGAGCGGGTTTCTGACCCTTAGTTAGTTACATTTCAATGAAATATTAGGCAATTGAGTAGGTATCAAAGCATCAGAAATCGTAAAATTTAATCCCGGGTCACATTTGGAACTATAGCTATTTACCTAGCCATGTATTAGCAAAACAGACTTCACAGCTGTACGATTCAATTCGTTCGGATTTTTTTAAGCCCAAGAACGTCTCTGTAGGTGCTTCCTATGACCCACAGCAGCCGTTTACAAAAAGCAACTTTCGACCCCTGTGTTATAACTTTTTCTAATTACTGTTCTGGCCCCCGTCCCCATGTTAAAGAGCGATCCCTCCATTATAATAATAATAACAAATACACCTCCATGATGCCCTGACACCTGTGATCAATAGATGCCAGTCAATGTATTAACTATTTTATGATAACAATTAATTAAAATAAACTAAAAATACTGTAAAGTGTGGATGAACAAAAAAGAAACTAAAGAAAATGAAACATAAGTGTGGCCGCGCGAAGCGCGGCCACTGACCCATATTACTAGTATATATATATATATGTGTGTGTCCGAGGCCCGTACTCCTCGGTTTTTCAACGAAAATGGCTGATTTTTTGCATGAAGGTCCGCCTAGGCGGTGCCTCGGGACCATTTTTGGCGCTTGGCGTAATTTTTTGAATTTCGCCCAAAACTCAATTTTTTGATGTTTCAAAATACGAAAAATCATAAATCACTGGTTTTTCAATGAAATTTGCTGAATTTTTGCAGGTACGTCCGGCAAAGTAATATCTTGAAGCTGGCAAAAGGAATTTTTGAAATATTTGTTATTTATCGATTTATTGTCAAAAACCCAAAATCTTGATGTTTCGAAAATTTGAACATGCATAAGTCTATGGTTTTTCAATGAAATTAGCTGATTTGTGGAATGTACGTCCGAAATAGTAATGTCTTGAAGCTGGTAAGAGAAATATTTGAAATTTTTAGTATTGCTCTATTTATGGTCAAAAACCAAAAATATTGATGTTTCAAAAATTTGAACATGTATAATTCATGGTTTTTCATTGAGATCGGTAAAATTTTGCCATGAATTTTCATCTACGTGGTGTCTTGAGGTGAAGCCGCGCATCTTGGCAACAGCCGAGAACACCTTGTGTAACATACAACGACTGGGTAGTTGACTATTGTGGTCAAATGGCACCAATAGAAGCAATTTCTCTCCACAGAGCAGTGAAAACACAAAAGAAGTGGAATAAATGGTTAAATGAGTGTTTCAGAATCATCTGTGGATGGATTGAGGTCTAAGCGCGTGTTCAATCTACATGGAGGATTAACTCATCAATCATTACTGTGAACGCTAATTAATTGGTTTCTGACCCCTTGACACCATATTTAAGTCAGAAACATTGTATGCTTGGGTAAGTAAATGGTCGGCAACCGCCAGACCAATAAGGTATTCTCGGCGGTTGCCAAGATGCGCGGCCTCACCTCAAGACACCACCTAGATGAAAATGCATGCCAAAATTCAACAGATTTCAGTGAAAAACCATGAATTATGCATGTTCCGATGTTTGAAACATCAAGATTTTGGGTTTTTGACCATATATCAGGAAATACTAATTATTTCAAAAATTCCTTTTGCCAGCTTCAAGATGTTACTATCACGGACGTACATACCAAAAATCAGCGAATTTCATTAAAAAACCGGGGACCTATGCATGTTCAAATTTTTGAAACATCAAGATTTTGGTTTTTTGACTATAAATCAAGAAATAATAAATATTTCAAAAATTCCTTTTGCCAGCTTCGAAATGTTACTTAGACGGACGTATCTGCCAAAAATCAGCTAATTCCATTGAAATACCAGTGATTTAGGATTTTTTGTATTTTGAAACATCAAAAAATTGAGTTTTGGGCGAAATTCAAAAATTACGCCAAGCACCAAAAATGGTCCCGAGGCACCGCCTAGGCGGACCTTCATGCAAAAAATCAGCCAATTTCGTTGAAAAACCGCGGAGTACGGGCATGCCACACACACACATATATATATATATATATATATATATATAAATATATATATATATGCGGACAGACGGACGCAAAAATGGGGTAACTGCTTAAGCTGGCCTTGGCCGCCCGCCGCTCCGGGCAGGGCGCCAGAGCTCCTCCGGCCTCCGGGCACGGGTGCTACGGCCCCTACGCTTCGCCTAGCATGCTTCGCATGCTAGGCTACGCTCCGGGGCCTCCGCACCCATGCCCTCCGGCCTACGGAGCTCTGACTGCCCTGCCCTCCGCGGCAGGCGGCCGTCGGCCGCGCAAAAAGACCACCTCTGTTTTTTGGGCCTATTTTTTTTTCTGCTGCAGATTTTAATAAACGGACTTCACCACTGCTTCAAGCTATTCATGGGTTTTTTTTGAGCCCAAGAACGTCTATGTAAGTGCTTCCTACGACTCACAGCAACCGTTAACAAAAGGTCATTTTTGGCCCCCTGTGTTATAGCAAATTCAATTTTGCATATCAGCCCCCCTCCCAATGATGAAGAGCTTTCCCTCCATATAATAAATAATCAATACACCTCCATGCTCCAACTATCCCCCCTCATGAGCTGCTTGTTCCCCTCAAGTTTTACCCCCCCCATCAAGCAAACAACCCCCCTCCTCAAGGAAACTACCCCCCCCCCATGGGTCGTTAGGCTTAGGTGTAGCCTTGGACTTGGGCTTAGGCTTGGGAATCGTAGTCATGAGTCATGAGGGGTTGATAATTGGAGTCATGAGGGGGATAATTGGACCCGAATTTCATAAGGGGGGATAATTGGACCCGAATTTCATAAGGGGGGATAATTGGAGTCATGAGGGTGATAATTGGAGTCGTAAAAAAGGTTTATTACTGAATACAAGGGTAAAAACTTGGGGGAAGGGTAAAAACTTGAGGGAAGGGTAAAAACTTTAGGGGGGGGGGGGTAAACACATTGGGGGGGGGGGGTAGAATGTATGAGGGGGGGGGGGGTAAAAACATTGAGGAGGGGAAAGTTGGAGTGAGCCTAAAAACATATATTATTAGATGAAACTTGATAAAACTATTAGAAACTATTAGATAACTGACTGTGACTATGAACGATTGGTTAATTCCACGAGAATTAATTGTCTGTTTTGCGTTTTTTCACAGGCCATTTTTAATTTGGTGAAATAAGATTTGTTTTTTAAACGTTTCAAATGCAGATGTTTTGGAAAATTTTGATATACATGATTTTAACCCTTGCCGTACCCGGGGGTCATGGCTTTTTAAGCAAAATGTAATTACCTGCATGCATTTGGTTAGCGTGAAGGATAGAGAATAAGAGGAGGGGCAAAGATGGCGGCAAAGGGAGATGGCGGCAGTGTCTAAGTTGGCTGTCAGTTGCACGCTAGCCAGGAAAGGGGGAGCGGAAAAGAGCGATTTGCTCAGGAGGGTCTAGCGCTCTCTTGTTCCTCTAAGGCCAGCCTATTGCAATGGGAACTGGCCGGCACAAAGCCCTCGTTTTCTCTTCAATTCTTTTAGGATGCATTTAATTCCATGTATAGAGGAGAATCTAGAGGAGCTGTGCCACATTGGGCGACAGCATTGGTGTGCTTATTTAAGTCACACTAAGACATGTTAGTCCTTGGTTAAGCGCATCTTTATTTTAAGATGGCTTGTGTTTGAGAGGGCGAATTTTTTTCGCAGTTCCAGGTCCAAGAATCCAGTAGGTTTCGGCAATAAATCCATAAAGCTTATGCCGAGGATGAGAATTATTTGCTCGGGCTCGTATCCTTTTGTAGCCTTGGGCTTGAGAGTGGTGCCGTAAGGGCGTGGGCTTAATTGGATTTGCTAGGCGAAGTGGAATTAGCTCACAACCCTACGCAATGAACAAAAACAAGGTATTCTTTTATTTACTTTTATCGTTTTATTGACACTGAAAGGGAGCATCGTTAGTCAACTATTTTTGCAGACTCCCTTTTCAATCAGTTTTGTAAATAATAAATGCGCGTATTTCTCCCTTGTTTCCATTGTCAATTCATCAGCCTTGTGCAGGAGGCGTGTGCTGAAATTTGGTGACTGAGCTCAAGGCCAGTGGAAGAATGAACGACACGGAGGAATTGGAGGATGATGCACTGCCAACACACCTCGTCTCAGACTACGTTCAGATCGGCATCCTTAGTAAGCTTATGACCTTATTGTTTGAACAAAATTATTTGATAAATTTTAGGCATAACTTGCCTCATCGGAACAGCTCTGAATGGCGTAACTTTCCGAACTCTCTGCAAGGCCTACAACACACAGCGTCGTACCCATGCTGCAGTCTATTCTCCTTATCCCAGTGAATGAATGGACCACCTATTCTATTCTATGTCTCACTGCAGGACTCCAAAGTAGCTTTTACGCTCCTGAAAATCCACCTGAACATCAGCAACCTCGCCATCCTCCTTCTCTACGCCCCCATCAACACCATCTGGCTCATTACCTACAGGTTATTTTAAAACTACTTTGCAATGGGCATTCGGGCAAAGACTTGGGGGACAGCTGGAAAGGCGGGGGTGCGATGTGCCCGGTGTGCCAGATGCTGAGCGTGATGTCCTTCAACATCAGCAGCTTCATCATGGTCGTCATCGGGGTGGACCGCGTGCGCAACGTTGCCCGCATCGTCGCCATTCGCGACTCAGGCTTCAGCCAGTCCTCCGGCTGCAGTCCACTCGCCTCCGTCAAGGTTTCAACTCCTTTCTAAACTCATCATCATTCTCCTCTCAGCTTGGCTTTGAAGGTGATGCTGTGCCTGGCTTGGCTGTTGGCACTGGTGATCAGTGCACCACAGTTGCTGGTCTGGCAGACGGTGTGGGTGGGGCCGGATTGGGCTCAGTGCGTCACCATTTGGGACATCTACCGCTTTAGAGGTCCCTTCATCCTTTCTTTCATTTTTATGAGGCACCAAAACATGGCCTTTTGTTTCCAGAGTCCATGAACCAGGCTTTGCTTAACAATCCCAGCATTCAGAGCATGGAACGGCTGTACGGAATCATGCACCTGCTGACAGTCTTCTGGATTCCACTCACCATCCTCACAGTTTGCTACGTCATCATTGCGGCCAAACTCATTCGCCTCAGCGTCCAGTCCTTCTCCTCCATTCCTCGGGTTTTCACTCCTCTTTTCAATCATCAATCACGAAGCAGCTGAATGATATTTAGGCACCAGAGACTAAACAGCCAGTGGAAAAGGAAGATAATGAAGAGCCAGCACAAGAAAACTTGCTGGCAAATGCTGAGAAAAAGTACGGCAATAAGCTCGATAAAATTGGAAGCTATAACAATTTATTTGCAGCTGGAGCATGCAAAATGGCCCAGGTTCGACCGTTGTACAACCCATGGTTCCCCAATGGCGCAGTGAGATGCGGGACAAAATGTTCCGCACCACTGCATTCATCATCCTCTCCTACGTCCTCTTTTGGATGTTAGCAAGTTCCGGTAGGTGTCATGACAATTTCTCTATAATGGGCAGTACAGACCGTACAACTTGTCCTCGCTGCTGATGTTTTTCTACGGAGAGCAGATTGGACAGGCGCTGAGCAAGCATATCGACTGGATCAAGAGTCTCATCGCCGTCAACGCTCTCATCAGCCCTTTCCTTTATGAGTTTGGTCGAGTTTGAATCCAGCCCACTACCTTCATTCTACTTTTGTCCACAAAAAGATTGTGTCACAGAAAAGAAGCAAATTAAGCAAATTAAATGAAGCAGAAATGAATGCAGCAAAAATTTAAATCTGCTATGCACAAGAAGAAGCGGTCGACAGGCAAGGCTGTTATTTACAGTTGAGTAGTGTGTGTAGGGTGAGCAGCCAAGAGGTGTGATAATGGCCATTGAAATCTCTGCGTACTCCCTAGTAAACCCCCACAGCCACACTACGCCGCCCCTTTTTACCGCCACCTTTTCTCCCCTGCCCCGCGGCACTGATGCCTGGAATGCGAAGCAGCTGAACCTCTCGCAACTTCACACCTCATTTTTACCCCCTTCTACTCCTCCTACCCTGCCAGAAGGAACGAGGAAGTTCAGCCTGCCTGGACATGCTCCTGCAACAATTACTCCTCTCCCTGCTGCTTTTCCAACCTCTTTCTGCACAACGTGAGGCTGTCTCTGCATGATGTTGGCCTTTGGGAAGACGCACTGGGCTTAGGGAAGGTGGGTGGGATGGGAAGTGGTCGGGGAGAACTGCGCGGCCGGCTTGGCTTCAAACCGAAGACCACGCCGGCGCCCTACACTGGACCGCCTACCACTGAAGCTCAGTGGATCATTCAGCTGTTACTGCACCATCTATCAGCCAGAAGCAAAGGAAGGAGGCTGGGCCCTTGAGAGAGCGAATGGAGACGCCGCCGGGAGCACCGCGTGAGGTGTTTGTGGAGGCACACCAGTCCGGCATCCGCATCTCCTGGCTCCCCCCGGCTCATTCCAAAGGAATAATCAGTGACTCCCTCAATTGCCTTTAGACATTGATGAGGAGGAATGAGCTTGCTCAGAATATGTGGTGCTGTACGCGGTAGATCGGAAGCAGCCGGTCCACAGCTGGGCCAGTTTGGAGGCAGACTCGAGTCCTGGCTTCCTGCCCAAGGTCAAGCTCGGCCAGCCCCACTTCTTCCTGCTTCAGGCTTACAACGACCAAGGCGAACTCATCACTCTTATTCTATCTTCCTCAACAGCCTGCCATTGATAGGCTACGGCCCGTTCTCCAAAATGGTGTCCTTCGACTGGGAGGACTCAGGGGAGGAGCAAATGTCCAACGACCAGGCTCGCCAACGGCTTCGTCCTGCCTACCCTCGCTCTCCTAACCGATCGCATCGACCCACCTCACTACCTTTTCTGTTTCTGCTATTGTTCCCTATGAGTTGAGTGGCATGATCCTAGATGCTCCTTGAGGAGTAAGGATGGCCTGGCGACAGCGCAGAGCCTCCGCAGAGTGGAGTGGCAGCCGCCCCCAGAGGATGAAGGGGCGCGGAAGACACTCTCCCTTTCCGGACGTCGCCAGAACCCCGACTTCATCCGCCCCAAGCTCATCCAGCTGGCAGACCACGGCTCTGAGGAGGAAGAGAACTTCCAAGCGGCCGACTTCCAGACCTCTGATCTCCTACAAGCGCCCTCTCAATCTCAGCTGCGACGCCTGCTCCCACTTCCTGCACAAGCAGAGCACAGCGTTCGAGCCTTTTTAATTCAATTCTGAAAGAAAATGGGGTTGTGCATATAAAGGATGATGAGAGGGAAGTGGTGGACGGAGGCCTGCGACGCCTGGAGCCAGTTCGGCTGGACGGAGGCGGTGACTGGGCAGAGAGTGGGAGAGAGAAGGCAGTAGGGGACGGGAGCTATCTGCCCACCACGGTGGAGGAGAATGAGGCCCTGTTGGCAGAGGCCAATCAACGCCTCCTCCAGAAACTGAAGCCACTCTCTGACGACCAGCTGAAGGATGTGCAAAGCCAGGCAGGGGGTACCCTTTCTCCCATCAATCTCCTTCACAGCACTGCGAGGTGTAATGGATTTGAGAGCTAGTGCGGCCAGAAATGCGGCCGTCTTGCGTGCGGCACACCCCGCGCGGCTTCATGGCCAACACCAAAGAGATGGTGATGGGCCAGCTCATCTCCAGCATCAAGGATCCCATCGAGGTTCCTTCTTCCTAGCCATGTCTCCTCCCTGAGTCTGGCTGATGGCAGTGCATCACGGCCTGTCTGGACCGCCACCCCATGTGCCAGGCCTCAGTGCACGAGCAGTGGGGCAATGGGAGCAGCCGCTGCCGCCTCTTCTCAGGGGACAGCGAATCGGGAGGCATGGTGGTCAAGCAGCCCTTGTTGGGGCCGTCCGATCGGCGAGACCTCTACGAGATCATGGACGTTTGCGTGCTTAGCGCCTACTTCGACGAATGGAACGCTTGGAGCCCCTGCTCTGCTCAGTGCGGTTCTCAGACCCCTTGCGGCATTTCAAGGCAGGGTTGAGCTGGTGGAGAGTGCAGGAGGAGGAATGAGGGAGAGATCGAGGGATTGCATATCGACGGGCCTGCTGTTCGGAAGGAGACGGACTTGCACGGGTGCTTCAGCTCAGTCGGAGCCCTGCAACACGCAGTCCTGCCATCTCTGGGACTCTTGGGGTAACCAAGAGAAAGGAGTAGAGGAGTGATGTAGATGAGGAAGATACAGGTGAGTGGGGCCCATGCAGTGTCACCTGCGGCTCTGGAAGAAATGAGCGGAAGCGGGACTGTCCAGATGGACACAGCTGCTTCGGCCGTGCTAATGAGGTTCATTTTGAGGAAAGGAGGTGTTGGAAAGTTGAATAGTAGTTGGTGGTTGTGAGTTCCGAATGTGCTACCGGGAGGAGTGTCCACGATGGTCGGAGTGGTCGGATTGGGGCAGCTGCTCCATCTCCTGCTCCAGTGGCATTCGCAAACGGAGCCGCAACTGCTACGCTGGCGTCTGCTCCGGACCCTCCACCGAGTCGGAGACCTGCGACCTCGGTCCTTGCCCCGCCTGGTCCACCTGGACCCATTGGTATCCCTTCATTCTCCTATCTCTCAGCTCAAACACTACCAGCTCATATTGGCCAGGACCTCCTGCTCCGTCACCTGTGGCCTAGGCTCCCAGTCGAGATCCAGGTAATTTCTTTTGATAGTCTTAGTAATGGGACAAAGACGTGGGAGAGGGAAGAAGAGTTGAGGGAATGTGAGAATGGGGTGAACTGTCCGGGGCCGGGTGGTGTGGCTGAGAGTCAAGCCTGCGATGCTGGACCCTGCCCTGCCTGGGAGCCTTGGAAAAGCTGGTCGCCCTGCTCCGTATCCTAATCTTTGCCTTTCTTCTATACCCACTTTCATCCATACTCTCTCTCATCTGGCTGCAGGCGTCTTGTGGAGTGGGTTCGAGGAAACGAGTGCATCGTTGCTTGACGGCAAAAGTGCTAACGGCGGCCAAAGTGTGCGGAGGGTCGGAGGCAGAATCGGAGGAGTGCGAGATTGCTCCCTGCCCTGTATGGTCTGGCTGGGGCCAGTGGTCCTCCTGCGACAAGACCTGTGGCATGGGTTCGTCGCCATTCTAGCCCCATCATCCCATATTCAGCCAGCAACGGCTCTAAAGGAGAGCGACAGCGGATGAAGCACTGCAAAGGAGAGTTGTGCCTGGAGTCAGTGACGAGAGAGGTTGACCCCTGCGACGCAGGGCCCTGCCCTTCCTGGGGGACTTGGGGATCTTGGTTTCATTTCATTATGTTTGAGTCATTTCTTTCCATTCAAAAAGAAGAGCACAGGTCGGATTGCTCGGAAACTTGTGGAAGAGGAGCTCGAAGCAGGAGTCGAAGTTGTCGCCACGGCGTAGCCAGAGACTGCCCCGGCCTAGCTACCCAGAAGCAGGACTGCAGCAGTGTCAGTGCTTCACCAATGAATGAGACGAAGAAGATGAGAAATAGAACGGTGCAGAGTCCGTGCCGGTCCTGGGGCCCGTGGGCGGTGTGGGGTGAGTGCAGCGTGACCTGTGGGAAGGGGGAGCGGGCCAGGGAGCGAGCCTGCGAGCGGGCGGACGGCAATTGTCCCGGAGAGCCGCGGGAGATGGAAACTTGCACCCTGACGGCGTGCCCAGTCTGGACCGGCTGGACGGAGTGGGGCACCTGCAGTGTCAGCTGCGGCAAGGGCCAGCGGATCAAGACTCGCGACTGCATCAAAGGTCTTCCTTTCCCACTCCTTTCGCCTCACTAAATACCGAAAAGAAATAATGACAGGAAAGTGTCCGGGGCTGGGCAGCATAACGGAGGCCTGCGAGTCGGGGCCGTGCCCGGCGTTCGGGGGCTGGGGCGGTTGGGCAGAGTGCTCGGTGACCTGCGGCATCGGCTACCGAACGCGGCATCGGGACTGCCAGCACGGACTGGTCTGCGACGGGCTGGCCTCGGAGACGGAGCCTTGCAACGCCGGCGGATGCCCCGCCTGGAGCCACTGGCACGAGTGGAGCGTCTGCAGGTGAGCAGGGAGGATGAGAGGGTAGTTGATGGGAAGAAAATAAGTGAATTTGAGTGCCTCGTGTGGGATGGGCTCGAGGACGCGGCACCGGGAGTGTCGGATAGGACAGGCAGAGGCGGCACAGCGGTGCTTGGGGCCGGGTGATGAGACGGTGGAGTGCAACAACTTCCCTTGCCCGCACTGGACCAAGTGGACGAGCTGGACGAGCTGCAGCGCCAGCTGTGGCCCCGGCAGTCGCAGTCGATTCAGGGACTGCTATGGGGGCAACTGCAACGGACTTGGAGATTCTAAGTAGGAGCTCTTCCACTAGCTTCTACAGCCTCTTCCAATGATTGCCACTTGCCAAGTCTTGGACTGCAGAGATTACGAATCCTGTGATGGAGGGCCGTGCCCTAGCTGGAGCTCATGGGCAGCGTGGACGGAGTGCAGCGTCACTTGCGGAAGAGGCCATCGAATGCGCCTGCGTCAGTGCAACGACGGCATTGTCTGTGAAGGTTCCTCAAACCTCCACTTCATGCTATGTCAAATCCAACTTTCTTAGGAAGCGGAAATCAAACGGTTGCCTGCGACACCATGGCCACTTGTCCATCTTGGTCCAAGTAAGTAGTGGACTGTCGTAGTTTTGGTGGAGAGTGGGACTAAAGAGGAAAGAGAATAGGTGGAGCCAGTGGAATGGGTGTAGCGTGACCTGTGGTGAAGGTGTGCGTCAACGCCTGCGCGAATGCCTTGGCACTGAAGGACAGGTAGAAGGCTCTCAGGTAGTGAAATCGGGACTACGATGTCCACTGGGCGTAGGAGTGCGAAGGGAAGGACCATGAGTTCTGGCGCTGTGAGTTGGACGGGTGTCCAAACTGGCGCATGTGGACGGACTGGGGCCTATGCTCCGTCGCCTGCGGAATTGGCTTTCAGACAAGGGCACGCTCCTGCAAGGTGGCCCCCTCCTCCACTCCTCCTCCACCCTGGACAGGAGGATTGCAGAGCCCGGAGCTGGTGTGTAGCGGTCCGGTGACGGAGGAGCGTGAATGCCAAGGCTCAGACCCAGGCTGCCCGGTCTGGGACGACTGGAGTCGCTGGTCAGTCTGCTCCGTCTCCTGCGGCCCTGGCACCCAGTTGCGGCGGAGAAAATGCCGCAGTTCCACTCTCTGCAAAGGTTGGATCTTGGATGAAAGTGAAGTTGATGGTGGGTAAGAGTAAGGGGAGGAAGGTTGATGAGTAAGGAAGGATGATGGGTAAGGGAGGGTGATTGGATAGGAGACACGGAGGAGGGTCGGCCATGCCGCCAGCCGCCGTGTCCAGAGTCGGTGGACATGCGCTGGCCGCGCTGGTCCGACTGGACCCATTGGGCCGCCTGCAGTGAGCCCTGCGGCATCGGCCACAAGAGCAGGTGGCTGCAAGAACCCTCATTCATGGCTTGTGCCAGGGTGCAGGGGGCTGGTGTAGGGAAAGGACGTGTCTGGGCGGCGGTCGAGACGAGTGTCTGGGTCCCTACACGGAGCTGGCAGAGTGCAAAGAGGCGGACTGCTCCCAGCCGGCTGTGGTGAGGGTGGAGGGCCCGGAGTTTGGGCTCTGGGGCGCCTGGTCACAGTGCTCCGCTACTTGCGGCAACGGTGGGAAGAGGACAAGAAGCCGCACTTGCTTGGTTCCCTTCACTTACAACATTTTCAGCAATGAAGCAGGTCGGTTGGCATTGGTTGCAGAGAAGCAAATGCTCCGGACCGATAATGGAGGAGGTTTCTTGTGACCTCCCGGTAGACTTGACATCTTCAGTAGTCAACTGAGGACATGCACGGGGATTTGAGGACTCGTGCGGGGGTTTGAGCAGCGCCCTGTCAGGCTGGGGCCATTGGAGTGAATGGAGCAGCTGCAGCGTGAGGTGAGAGTGGAAAGAAAAGAAGGGAAAATGAGAAGAATAAGAGTGGGGTTTCAGCTGCGGAGCAGGGGAGATGAGTCGGGAGCGCGATTGCCAGGGCGCCGTCTGTACAGGACATCAGAGGGAGTCCAGAGTGAGTACATTTTCCTGATGGGGTGATGGGTAGAGAAGATGGTGGTGTGGTGAGGTGTGCGAGGTGTCCAAGTGCGATGCGCACTGGGGCCACTGGGAGAGCTGGAGTGAGTGCCACGGAGACTGCGGCCATGGCGTTCGCGTTCGACGCCGCAAGTGCTTAGGTTCCTGCTCCAATTCCTGCTTCCTTCACTTTCACTCCCTCTCAGAGGCAGAGAGAATTGAGGCGGTCTGGGAAAAGACTGTGCTGGGCCCTATCGGGAGTACAAGGAGTGTCCACTGCCTAAATGCCGCAAGCGAATCATTTAGGCCTGTCATTTTTTTACTGATGTTCAATCTAAGCATTCACTGCCATTTTTCTCGTTTTTTCGTCGTTTTTATTGCATCGTTATAGTATTTGATGACCGCAGTTTTCATGCACTAGAGAAATGAGTTATTTTGCTTTACTGAAAAGTGGCGCAAACCTATCCGCAGCAGCAACCCGCAGCAGATGGTCTTTGGCTGCGTTACGTACTCCAAACGTTTAGGAAGTCTACCAGCTGTTGAAATCAAAACAATGAGAGGTATTTAATCGCAAAATGCACATACGCCATCTCTCATTTTAGGCCTAGGATCTAAAAAGGTTAATAGGTTTTTCTATCTCTAATTGTTTTTTGAGGAATAAATGTCGTTTGAACATGGTTTTGAAACGCTGTTGAATAATGCTTAAACGAAAATTCTAGGTGTATCATCATAGGCTAAACGAAATGAGCGGGCTGGAGAACCGAACTTTCCTGGTATTATATTTTCCATTTGCAAAGCCAAATGCAAACTATTGTCAGACATTATTTTGCTTTGATGATGCAACCGCAGCAATGATTTTGGATTTTCAGGTCCGGTGGGCGGGCACTACCCTCATCGTGATGCAAGAAAGAGTAAAAGTCAATCAATCAAGATGCAAACGGGCCATGCCTATTCCTGGGCCTGGTCAACGCGCTGCTGCTGGAAGGGCGGATGGAGCTGCCGCTAGGAGACTTTGGAGACACTTTTTCACAATGGGTGGGCACTACGTCCATCGTGTGCCAGGATTCCAACGGGCCTTTCCCCTTTTTGGGCCTCGTGAACGCGCTGCTATTGGAAGAGCGGATGGAACTGTCGCCAGGCACGCAGATGGTCAGTGCCGAGGAGCTGCCTGGCCTAGTCCTCTCCGCCGTCTTCACCTCCAAGGTTCGCTAACTTCTAAAATGCTAGGGCTGGAGGAGCCCTGGTATAATGCCGAAGCAGCTTCAGCAAAAGCCAGCTTAAGCATTTGCAAAGCCTATGCCTACAGATTATTTTAATCCTTTAACGGTTTCAGCATGCAGTTTGTGAAACCCGATGTAAAGCAATGTACATATTGATGTTAGTCGATGTTGCCTTCTTACAAATCGATTTGAAAACTTGAAGATGGACTTCGACGAGGCAACGAAACACGGCAGCCACTAAGTTGGCCTCTATTTGAACCCACAACTACACAGGTACCGCTAGCCGCCGCTTAATCCATGTTTTTCAAGAGCTAGTTTGTAGCGTTTATGGGTTTGCCGGGATTCCAGTGATCTTGAGATATGGCGGGTTTTGCAGGCGGCATGCTGTCACCAGCCTCCATGGCCAACCTGCCCCCGGAGCTGGCCGGCTTTGCCGCCATCGCAAATGCTCCTGCCTCCAATCCCTTCGCCTCCAATCCCCAGGTCGGCCCCACCCTACGTCCCAGCTTGCTCGCTTTTCCTACTTTCTTTCCTTTTTCCATTTATGACCATAAAATAACAACTACGGTTTCAAAATTACGACTAAGAATACGTTTTATCTCGTTTTCCTGCCTGCACAGCAATGCACATCTTGACGCTAGTCGATGTTGTCTTCTTACAAACGGATTTGAAAACTTGAAGATAAAATTCGAGGAGGCAGCGGCGGAAGTCTGTAAGCTGTTAGACGGGATATATTTGAGCCCACGCTTTGACGGGTTCCGCTAGTCGCCGCTGAAGCGATTTTTTCGAAGAACTTGTTTGTAGTGTTCATCACATTGCCGGGATTCCTTCAGGAGTCTTTGCCGCAGCTGGCCTTCAGCTGCTCCATGGCTGGCTGCTGGATGATCCCATGCTTCTCCCTGCTTTTGGCCACATGGACTATGGCAAGGCAGCGAGGCACGTCACCAAGTTGATGGATGGCCTCTATTTGAGCCCGCAATTACAGCCTGTTACCGACACCTCCAAGCCATCGCCTCAAACTCCCGCACCGGCTCCACCCTACGTCCCCAGCTTACTCACCTTTCAAATTTCTTTCATTTTTTCTTCATTTATGACCATAAAAAAGGAACTAGGGTTTCAAAAACACGATTAAGCATACGTTTTACCTCTCTATCCTGCCTGTACAGCAATGCACATCTTGATGCTAGTCGACTTTGCCTTTTTACAAATGGATTTGAAAACTTGAACATGAACTTCGAAGAGGCAGCGGCGAAAACCAATAGACGAAACTAATAGACGGCCTTTATTTGAGCCCGAGATTTGACAGGTTCCGCTAGTCGCCGCTGAAGCCACGTTTTCGAAGCGCTTGTATGTAGCGTTCATGTGTTTGCCGGGATTCCAGCACGGGGTGTGTTTGCCGCAGCTGGCCTTGAGCTGGTACACGGGTGGCTGCTTGAGGATCTCATACTTCATCCTTCACTCGCCCACCTTGACTGTGACGAGGTACATCTTTAGTGTTAATACTGGTGGAAAAATGGGAACATGGCTTCTAGGTCATAAACGTGTGCCTCTGGCACAGCATTAGCACGTTGGGTCAGGAACGGGAGCTGAACGAAAGAATGCTCAGATGGTTCAACTGCCACGCCAGCCAGCTCACGGAATACGGCATGCTGCCACCAGCCTCCATGGCCAATCGACCCTCGGAGGTGGACGGCTTTGCCACAGCTGCTGCTGACTCCAAATACCGGTGACATGCTATAGCCTGTCACCGACACCCCCAATACCTCTTCCTTCGCCTCCAACCCCCGCGCACCGTATGTCCCCAGCTTGCTCTCTTGTCTACTTTCTTTCATTTTTCTCCATAAATGACCATAAATTCATATGACTAAGCATTCGTTTTACCTCGTTTTCTGCTTGTACAGCAATGCACATCTTGACGCTTGTCGAGGATGTCTTCATACAAACGGATTCGAAAACTTGAAGATAAAATTGGAGGAGGCAGCGGCGGAAATCTGTAAGCTGTTAGACGGGATCTATTTGAGCCCACACTTTGACAGGTTCCGCTAGTCGCCGCTGAAGCCATTTTTGCGCGGCCGAAGGCCGCCTGCCGCGGAGGGCAGGGCAGTCAGAGCTCCGGAGGCCGGAGGGCATGGGTGCGGAGGCCCCGGAGCGTAGCCTAGCATGCGAAGCATGCTAGGCGAAGCGTAGGGGCCGTAGCACCCGTGCCCGGAGGCCGGAGGAGCTCTGGCGCCCTGCCCGAAGCGGCGGGCGGCCAAGGCCAGCTTAACCAGTTACCTCATTTTTGCGTCCGTCTTTCCGCATATATATATATCTTATATAATACGGGTGATAACATTTTCGAGGGGTACCTTGGGCTGACTGGATTCACCACTTATCCTTGCACATGATAGCCCAATGGATAGGTCTTGGCGAGTTCTGCAAGGGATATTTTCTGCACTCTGCTCCGATAACAATGATTACCAAAAAAAATTGAAAATGTGTGCGATTTTGGCATTTTTGGGGTATTTTTGACTTTGAAACTTCATAGTTCCACAAGTTTTTTACTTTTTCTATTGGAATTTTTTTTTAAAATTTGGCCCAGCGTTTCTTTTTGCGATTAAAAACTGTACTTTTGGACATCAGCTTAATTTTAAAAATTAGGTTGAGTAAAGCCAATTTTCGAGATTATGCGCTACTCAGTGAGCTGATGTTTCAAGATATTCAGGATATGCAGGTGTTCAATCCAGAGGTAACATTGACTGCATGCGATTATTACAGTCACTGATCCTTTTTGATATGCTGTTCTGATCAGTGAAGCTTTGAAAACTGATGGAACTTTAATTGCTGATCTTTGCTGAGCTGTAGAATTAATTACTTTTCTGCTTGTCACCAATCATTAGGTGGAATATTGTAAGTTTTCAAGAAATGAAAATAAAATAAAGCAATGGAAAGTGACGTGAAGCAATGAAAAGTGTGGCCGCGCGAAGCGCGGCCACTGACCCATATTACTAGTATATATCCAGTATATGAACGCTAGGCCTTGTCTGTAACGAAGGCACGCCGCGCAGTCCCAATTCTGCATTTTCGGCATTTTAATGATGGTTTTAGGGTAATTCAGGGCTGCCGAAACTCAATCAGAACTCCCCCAGGTTGCAAAATTTGTTGTCAAACCTCGAAAATGGCAAATTTGTTCAAATTTAGGTCATTTTTCGGGCATTACAAATCTGCGCAGTTTGGCCAGTTACCTGACGAATTGAGTTTTCAGGCATTCTTAAAGAAGGCAGTGAGATCTGCGATTAACAGCAATCCGATTGGACACTTCCAGAATATAAAAGCTGAGACGTGTCTGTAGCGTAAACATGTGGCACAGTCCGAATTCAAGCTGTATCTTAGAAGTTAAGTGTTTTTTGGGTAAATCGAGGTCAGGGAACATGATGGCGTTATACCCAGCTTCACCCGATCACGGGAATGTGCTTAAAACATCAAAAGTTTGAGTAAAATGGTCATTTTGGAAGGTTTTTCGGGCATAGCTTTTACCTGGCTTTGAATTTTGCAATGCAGTTTGTTGCATTCAATAGATATTGATTTTATCTGCCAAATGGCGTTGGAATTTTTAAAATCGGTTGAGAATTGGCTGAGTTATAGCTAATCAAATTTTGAGCTAATGGTCTTTTCTGGCGGCCTACTCATGTTTGCAAAGTTTCACTGGTTTTGTAAGTAGACAAAGCCAACGCGGATGAGTCAGGATCCCTGATGGGGATTGTGCAGAGCTATCTTGCTTTGCGCGGCATTGGTAAATGAGCAGGTAAGTAAGCAAAGCCAGCTTATAATTTGGTGAGTTTCATTTAATTCGGCAGCCATTGTCTGTTTATGCCTAACTGGCTGGCTTAGTTTTGGCATGCCTGGAGCTGGCGATTTGCGCCGCAGGCCTCTCCCAACCTAATGGGCAAAATAGTCGATTTGGAAGGTTTTTTGAGCGTAGAATTTGACTGGTTTTGAATTTTGCTATGCGGTTCAATAGATACAAATTTTATCTTCAAAATGGAGGTGGAATTTTTGAAATCGGTTGAGAATTGACTGAGTTACAGCCAAGACAACTTTTAGATAGTAAAGCATTATGGCGGCCTACCCATTCATCCAATGTTTCAATGGATATTAAAGTAAGACATGACAGGTCAGTTTTTTCGGCAGACTTTGCCTTTGTCTTTGGCAGCCTAGCTGGAAGGCTAGATTATGGCAAGTTCTTGCTGAAATATAAAGCAACAAAAATTCACTAATCAAAAACAAAAGTTATGATATGCGCCGCAGGCCTCTCCCAACCTAGTCCATATATATAATAGAGGAGCCTGTCCTGTGAGTGAGCATTTCGCG
>JASANA010003103.1:0-34783 GCA_030248095.1 Ptycholaimellus sp. GST1_10
TGTTATACAGCAGGAACTTAGCCAGATTCTCTTTCATAGTCACAGGAAGGGAAGAGCCGCAGAGCGGAAACAGGTTAGGGCATCTCAGGGAAAATATACAGACTGATCCCGGCCTCCCTTCCGCCCGCCTCATCGACATAGGCCAACGAAACCAGCTTGGGAAACATCACAGCGCACCCGCGGGCGGCCAGGAAGGACAGGATCAATCACATCAGCAACTAGCGTGGGCAGAGGATCGGGCCTCGGATCTAAGCTACAAGCATCACAACACTAAGGGGCAAGAGGGGAATTATCATTCGGCGATCCTGGAGTCGAGTAGTTTCCGCATCCGGGGAAATAGGTCCAACATCCACCCGAATCGTTAGAATTGTAGATGGAGGGAGAGACGAGCTCTGTCCGGTCTCTTCAGCACCATTCGACGCCGGTGTAACTCGTAGCATCCTTCGTGATCAAGGCACCGTTTGAGTATCTTGTGGATCTCGACTGGAACACGGATGCCGTCGGGTTTCAAAATGTAGGTCCCTGCCCTAAGGCCGAAGCGGTGGAGGCAGAGGTCGCGACCCCGATCGATCTTGACGATGAAGTTGCGTCCCTCATCCTTCGTCGTGAGCTTCCCTTCTTTGACTGACAAAGTGGAGTCCCCTTCTCGTTTCCGAGTGCACAGCTGAACGAATGCCGCTCGGAGGTTGCCGCACAAGGCAGAGGCTTCATCAGGCGCGGTGGGGCTAGCGACTGCTGACTCAGAGTTGGGAGGGTAGATGGATTGTTCCCGCTTCTGTCTCGCCTCCACCCACGTCGACCCCATGATCGTGTCCTCTTCTAGCCAATTGCGTATGCGTTGATACACGATTCTCGGCGGAGGATTGATGCCGTCCAGATCGAGCATCCATGGGGGTTGTGGAAGTAACAGGATTCCGGAGGCCAGTTGATCCATCCATGGGGAATCAGCATGGTGATCCTTGAGACGGATGGTTGGGATCGGGCCGGACAGTGGACCAATGGCATCCCAGAACTCGGCAGGGGAAAGAGACTGGTCCATATTGTGGCAGGAAGATAGCTGGACTTCCTCCAAGTGGCCCCGGCATGGCTGAAGGAAACCGAAGAACGCCCGTTTGGGTATTCCCTTGAAGCTGCAGCCGTCGAAGACAAGCACCTTGTTATCCAAGCACTTCCCTTTGAACAGTAGCATCATTATCCTCAGTCCTCTGCCGCTTAGGCCTTGTAGTACCAACTTGTCCGCCGCTACATGACAAAAGTAGTTGGCGAGGCCTCGCCTTTCCTCTGAGTTGGACAAGGTATCGGTGAGCCTGAGCATGGAGCTGGTGATGCTCCTGGTCAGGCTCAGTCTTCTCTGTTTCGTGATTCATCGTATCCCTCCGGACGGTTCGGTAGAGTGAAGGAGGATGTTGGAGGAGGTGTGAAGAGAGGCAGAGGATGAGTCCTGGCGGGACGTCTTTGATGGCAGCTCGCCGTCTTCTTCGACTTCTCCTGGGATGGCCTCATCAACAAACTTCTCCAGACGAATCTCTATTCGGGGTTGGGAGGACACTGTCAGTGAACGAAAGCGGACTTTGGGCAGTGTTCCCCAAGGCACTCCGTCCACTAAGCGGTGCCACCTGGAGCACACTAGATGAGTGGAAGCTAGGCTGTGCCCATCTAGACATTGCAGAATGAGTTCCAATGTCTCATTCGGCAGCTCGTCGAGCGTTGGCGGTGTAGTAGGAGGAGCCGTGGTGGCCATACTTGGAGGGCCAGAGCTGGTGAAGGGGTCTCCAGCCTGTAGCTGCCTCCTGTTGAAACGCAGCCTTCTATGGTGATGTTGGAGAGTCGCTCTACTTTGGTGATTTGGAGGAAGTCGATCCAGCTGGTCTTCGATTAAGGCGATGGCCATGCGCACTTGGTTCACATCATGATAGTCTTTGCATGGATGAGGCGTTGATGTCTTCCGAGGATGGTCATTGTGGACGTTGCCTGTCGTGGTGGTTGACGTTACGGATTCAGAGCTAGCCTCACCAGTTGGAGTCGACGCCCCCAGGAGCACCCAAGCTTCCTGATAGAGTACGTCACACAGGGCCAGAAATTGCTGGTTTCCTTCTCTGTCTGTGTGATAGAGCTGGAGCTTGGCTAAGTTCTCCAGGCAAAAAATCCCCTGCTCCACGAGCTGTTCCACGATGGAGCACCACGAGGGGACGTGGTCATGAGTGCAATCGGGGCAGCAATAGATCGCTGAATTGTCCCCCAGTAGCTGTTGACAGACTCTCATGAGTAATGCTGTGTCCGTCGGTCCCAAGATTGGCTCCAGCGTCCCTTGAGAGCAGGCTAGGCACAGAGGACGTCGACAGTCGTTGCAGTCGACTCGGTCTACCGACGCGACCTCTCTATCGCACCTTCCACAGCGTGCACCATTGGACACCTGTTCGGTGGGTGTGAGGAGACTTCGTGGTTCCATTGTTGTTGTGTGGGACACAATCGTTTCCAACTAGTGTTGACTTTTCCGGCTGCAAACAGGTTCTACTTCAGCCTGTCTTGTCAACGTGAAGGTCGCGGGCGCGAGTGCATCCATGATGATATGGGTGGTCCTGCGGGAAACGTCTCTTCGGTATTATTTCATCTCCACCTTGCCCACGAGTTCTCGTGTTCCTCAAGCCCTTGTAGGCAGTGTCTGAGTTGATGCCTCTGTGACTCCGCTCCCCCTCGCCTTCTTCACCATTCTTCTGATTGGTTCCGACTTCATGTCAGGAAGGTTCACTGATCCTTCTTCTTGGAAAGGTCGTCGGGAGTGGGTATCCACGTCGTCTTTCAGTATCACTCCTCAACAGCTTCTCTGTCCTTCAGAAGAGTGAATTGGTGCCCTCGTCGATGTCGTTCCAAGCGGCATTGTCCTTATCGGTAACGAGGACTTGGGGTTGCTTAAGAAGGGCGACTGAGAGGGGGTCCAGCCCCTTGACTGGACTCTAGGTAGACGGACTTCGTCCTCTCGATAAGGGGGCGGAGTGTCGTCGCTCTGTTGTCGTCCTAATCGTGTGTCCTTCCTTGCATGTCGACGAGGTCGACCTAAGACGTTGAGGTCGTTCCAATTCGTTGGCTAGTGATGGACGGGTTTGGGACTCGAATGCTCCAAGGCCCCGTCCGTCTCTCGGAGATCCGTGGAGAGCACTTGGCTGAGAGCCGTGTGGGACGTTGCTGTCGGCCTCCCACCCCGAGTGCGCTGGCTATGTCCGATTCCAGGAGGGAGCTGTCTCGCCCATCGGGGTCAGAGGAGTCCCAACCGATGAAGGGATGACTGGCGTCGATGGGCGAAGCTCTCAAGTTCTGGTACTCTTCGAGGGTCAGTCATGGTGAGTTGACGTCATCGGACGACTTCCTCCTTGAGCTTCGTGCATGTCCTGACTATGTCGAGGACAGTGATGTCGGTAGTCCGTGGTCCCTCCGGGAAGTGTCACGTTCACATGGTGATTTGGGGACCGGGTTCCCATCTCCTTACTGTCCCGGTTCTTCCTTGCTTGCATAACATCCGGCTTTGCTCTGTCAGGGTAACTGGTCAGGTTGGGTACTACTTCCTTCCCGCCGGCCAGAAGGGTGGTGATGAAGAGAAGGAGGTGATGTAGGTAGCCTCGCGTGGATGTGGCCGTTGATATGCTCAGGTGTATGTGTGGTTGTCGGAGTGGTGGTTGAGTGGAGATGGTCTAGTTTTCAGTTGAGTCACTTGGTTCATGTGCCGGTAGTCTTTGATCCCTTCTTCCAGCAGTCGCTGGATGGATGAAATGGCGACGTGTAAGTGACTGGGTAGCTGCCTATCCAGGTGAGGACTGAGTACTTGCATAGGCTCACTGAGCAATACGGTCCGGAGACCTTGCATCAGTGTTCTCCTGTAGGAGGTTGGGGGGAAGATGAAGAGTAGGTTGGCAGGTTTTCGGAGAATCGCCGTCTGATGATGACGAGTCTGCATTAGAAGCATCATCACAGGGTCCCTCTCCTTTGGTCGGGGTTTGAGTATGAGGGCGATGCTGGCGGGCGCCGCTAAGACCGACTTCAGAGAAGACGGAAAAGGACCATACAGAACAGCAACTACGGCGAGGGCTTCTAACAGCTGGAGAGCAATTAGAAACTGTTGAAGCCATTTAGAGGGATGGCTATGGAAAGCACACTTCCTAAACTCCCAAGAGAGGAGACTGTGGTCACCTCCCGCCCTGAGGGATTGAAGGGCTGTCACTGAGATCTCCAGCTAGTGAGATAGAGGAGTCCGGTTATCATCTTGGCTTCCTTGAGGGGTAGAGGATGTCGTCCGTCCGCTTGGAACGCTCGGGCTCTCCTGCATCCAGGAAGCGGAGGGGACGAAGGAAGGTCCAGACTCGGTGCTTCCCGGCGGCAGTACGAGGTCAAACCTTGGCGGTTACTGTTGGGAGCCGTGAGGTTGGAATCATAACAGTCGTCTGCACCCAACTGCAGAAGAACCCCGGGTATTTCTCCGCCGCAGACCTAGTAGTAAGGGCGATTCAGCGGATGGTCGACCGGCGAGTGGGGCAGAGTTTGGATTGGGCTGCGAACGCTGCAGTACGTCCGGCATGCCGGAGTCAAGGAAAAGGTGGTCCTGGTCAAGGCCGGCTACAACTCGGTGTTTCGATGCAGTTATTTCCTAATGCTAGAAGCATGACGATGAAGACTTGGACACTGATGTAATCGTCTCGCCGCTCTTCCTCCTATTTCGCCGAGAAGTTGTCGCGACGATGGACTCGTCAGTCATAAACTCAGTACTAGTCCCGCTCCAGGAGGCCGATGCCAGTGGACGTACAGAAGATGAACAACAACATCCAGCTGACAAAAGTAGCAGCTACAGCTCCAACTCTACTCCCCGTTCCTACACTCCCCACCCTACACCTGTCGCATCTGGCGAACGAGCTCCTTCTATCAGCTCAACTTCGGCCAACACTTCTAACATCGCGAAAGAGGACAGCCGGACAAGGACTACTGATTGGGACCAGAGCATCTTCAACAAAGGGAGGCCAGTGCTATTCAATGGCATTTACACAGCAGGCAAGCACAGGAAGACTCATTGTCCACGGAGGGCCACCAGAACTTCCCCGCATTACCACGGACCCTTAGGCTTTCAGCATGCTGCGGGGGAGCCACAGGCCTTCTCCTGCTCTTTCAACTCCCAAGCCTCACACAGACATCTGGGAGGTCACTGGGACCCTCTGCCTCTGAGAATACCCGCGCCTCGGCTCAGCCTCGGCCAACTCTCACAGGACTACCTCCAAACCAGGCCAAGGCCTTTTCTCTCTCCACTGCTCCGCACTGGAGGAGGCAAAAGCTCCCACCAACACAGACACCTTCCGGCTTAAGGCCAACGCTGCCAACTGTCCAGGCCTTCCACAAGCTGAAGGCCATCCCAGGACTTCTTGCTGTAGAGGGAGTCCAACCGGCAGTTGGAAACTGCGATACTCACCGAGCAGACGACTATCGAGGCTACTTGCTGTTCCATGGCTGACAAGATCTTCCACCTAGTTCCAGCACGCTCAAGCTGCATGACGCTGGAAGCCAATGAGTATGGCTCCTTCAGGATGGAAGACAAACAGCTCCACCCAAGCTCAGATGTGTCAGCCGCTAAGGATTACCTCCGCCACAGCTGATGGCTAAGAACCTTCTACTCAAGGGCAATGAGGGCCGAGATCTTACTGACACCGGAAGATCCGCACATCCCAACGATGCCAGAAGACAAAGCCTCCTACTACCGCCAGAGGCTCCAGACTTCCCACGGCTACAGTCAGATGTGCAGGCCTCCTGCGGAGACTGGAGACTCAGAGTCCTCCACCGGCTCCACTGACTTCTCACGCCTCCGACGCTGGAGAACTACAGGGCCTCCGCTATGAGGGAAGCGTTCCAGACTTTCATCCACTACCGGCCCCTGCCCAGGCCTCCTTATAAGACTGGAGACCGCCAGAGCTCTTCGACAGTCGCACCGGATTCTCATGTCTCTGACCTACTGCTAGAGGCTGACAGGAGGCGACTGAGACAGGACGTCACTTCGAACAACCAAGAAGTCGGCTGAGTGCAACTTCCGCAATCCTCAGGGTCGTCCTCGACAATCCTAGCGGGTCGACGAAGTTCCTAGAACTTCTCCCGCCGGGGATGGGCAACTGGAAGGGAGTGGAGAGCATGGAGTGATGCCGCTCATCTACTCAACGACAGACGCTTCCACGACTGAGGAACCAGCGGAGCTTCAAGGTCCTCACCAGTTCCCACCCCAGGCAGAAGTCTCAGCGAGCAGAAGAAAAGACTTCCGACAGCTACGGCGGCGGCGCTGGCTTCCGATCAGAGGACATTGCGAAGGAAAGGAAGTCATCGGAGGGCAATTTCAGTTCGTCCTCGGAGGTCATCCTAGATAATCCTCACGGACGAAGGATAGCACTGGACCTGCGTCCGCCAAAAGGATATTGGAGAGGGGAAGGGAGAGGCAGGAAGGGGCCGATTTTATTCCCCTCCCCCTCGCCCCCTGACATCGGCCTCACTGGAGACGGAACTAGGACTGAGTCTCGGATGACCTCGCTGGTAATCGTAGCGACAACCTCTCGGCGAAATAGGAGGAAGAGCGGCGAGACATTACCAACATGATGTACCAAGTCTTCATCGTCATGCTTCTAGCATTAGGAAATACAACTGCGTCTGAACCACCGGTCGTCACCCGGCCTTGACCAGGACTACCTTTCCTACTCCGGCATGCCGGACGTACTGACCAGCGTTCGCAGCCCCCCCAATCCAAACTCTGACCCCACTCGCCGGTCGACACCACACGACGACATCGCCCATACTACTAGTCTACATGCTGACGGGGACCAATAACCCCGGGGGGTTCTTCTGCCGTCGGGTCCAGACGACTTTTATTTCAACCCACGGCTCACCCAACAGTAACCGCACCAAGGTTTACCTCGTACTCCACGCCGGGAAGCACCGAGTCATGGACACTATCCATTCGTCCACCTCCGCTTTCTGATCCAGGGAGAGGAGCCCCGAGACGTTCCAAAGCGAACAAGAACCACGTCCTCTGCCCGCCTGGAGGAAGCCAAGAGATAACCTGACTACCCGATCCCAACTAGCTGGAGATCTCAAGTGACAGCACCTTCAATCACCAGTCAGGGACGAGGAGGTCAACACGACAGTCTACCTCTCTTGGGAGTTTAGGAAGTTGACCTTTCCATCACCGTCCCCCATCTAAATGGCTTCAACAGTTTCTAATTGCTCTCACAGCTGTTAGAAGCCCTAGCCCGTAGTGCGGGCCGTCCGCACGGTCACATTTATCCGTCTTCTCCTGAAGTCGTCTAAGCCGCGACCACGCCAGCATCGCCCTCATACTCAAACCCCGACCGAAGGAGAGGGGACCTGCGATGATGCTTCTAATGCAGACTCGTCATCATCAGACGGCGATTCTCCGAAAACCTCCAACCTCTCATCTTCCCCCAACCTCCTACAGGAGAACACGATGCAAGGTCTCCGGACCGATTGCTCAGTGAGCCTATGCAGAGTCTTCGTCCTACACCTATAGCAGCTACCCCCGCACTTACACGTCGCCATTTCATCCATCCAGCGACTGCTGGAAGAAGGGATCAAAGACTACCGGCACATGAACCAAGTGACTCAACTAAAACTGAGCCATCTCCACTCAACCACCACTCCGACAACCACACATACACCGAGCATATCAACGGCCACATCCACACGAGGCTACCTACATCACCTCCTTCTCTTCATCACCACCCTTCTGGCCAGGCAGAGGGAGGGCATCCCCAACCGACCAGTTACCCGACAAGCAAAGCCGGATGTTATGCAAGCAAGGAAGAACCGGGACAGTAAGAGATGGGAACCGGTCCCCAAATCACCAAACGGACACTCCCCGGAGGGACCACGGACTACGACATCACTGTCCCGACATAGTCAGGACATGCACGAAGCTCAAGGAGGAAGTCGTCCGATGACGTCAACTCACAGTGACTGACCCTCGAAGAGTCAGAACTCAAGAGCTTCGCCCGCCAGTCATCCCTTCATCGTGGGACTCCTCTGACCCCGATGGCGGAGCGGCTCCCTCCCGAAACGACATAGCCAGCGCTGGGGAGGCCGACGGCCGACGTCCACGCGGCTCTCAGCCAAGTGCTCTCTCGGATCTCCGAGAGACGGACGGGGCCTGGAGCATTCGAGTCCCAAACCCGTCCATCACTAGCCAACGAATGAACGACCTCAACGCTTAGCGACCTCGTCAACATGCAAGGAAGGACACACGATTAGACGACAACAAGCAACGACACTCCGCCCCCTTATCGAGAGGACGAAGTCCGCTACCTAAAGTCCAGTCAAGGGACCGGACCCCCCTCTCAGTCGCCCTTCTTAAGCAACCCCAAGTCCTCGTTACCGATAAGGACAATGCCGCTTGACGGCATCGACAAGGGCACCGAATTCGCTCTTCTGAAGGACAGAGAAGCTTGAGGAGGATACTAAAGACGACGTGATACCCACTCCCGACGACCTTTCCAGAGAAGAAGGATAGTGAACCTTCCTGACATGAAGTCGGAACCAATCAGAAGAATGGTGAAGAAGGCGAGGGGGGAGCGGAGTCACAGAGGCATCAACTCAGACACTGCCTACAAGGGCTTGAGGAACACGAGAACTCGTGGGCAAGGTGGAGATGAAATAATACCGAAGAGACGTTTCCCGCAGGACCACCCATATCAGTCATGATCACTCGCGCCCGCGGACCTTCACGTTGACAAGACAGGCTGAAGTAGAACCTGTTTCAGCCGGAAAAGTCAACACTAGTTATTTCTGTCCCACACAACAATATGGAACCACGAAGTCTCCTCACACCCACGAACAGGTGTCCAATGCGCACGCTCTGGAAGGTCGATCGAGGGTCGCGTAGTAGACGAGTCGACTCAACGACTTACGTCCTCTTTACAGCCTCTCTCAAGGGACGCTAGCCAATCTTGACGACGGACACAGCATTACCATGAGAGTCTCTCAACAGCTACTGGGGGACAATTCACGATCTCTCCCCGATTCACTCATGACCACGTCCCTCGTAGTCTCATCGTGAACAGCTCGTGGAGCAGGGGATCAAAAGCCAACTCAGTCATACAAAAAAAAAAAAAATGCCCTTTAAATAAACGCTCCATCACTCAAAAGATCTAATCAACCACAAACATCAAAACATCCTCAAAACAACCCCATCATAAAAATCATATAACAACCATCCATCACCTCAAACAATCACACCTCAAATCACCAAAAACACTCAAATCAAAAACCTCAAAACAACACAACCCCACCACCGCAATCCACCACCTCCTCCTCACCAACAACAAAAAAAAAAAACACACCACTCACCATACCACACAACACCAAACCAAATCCTCCAACATCCTCCAACCCAAAAAAACAAAAACCATCCCAAAATCAAAACCAACCATCAAAACTCCCCCAACATCCTCCCTCTCTCAACCCCCAACATCCCCCACAATCCAAACAAACAAAAAAACACCACCTCCACCACAACAACTCAAAAAACAACCCAAAAAAAAAACAACCAAACAAAAACACCAAAAAAACCTCTAAAAAAACCCAAACCTCTCTCCCACACCAAAACACATCTCCAAAAACCATCCTCCCCCCACACCACTCCCCATCCAAATCCAAACAACATCCCAAAACCACAACCCCAAACCAACCAACCATCCCCAAACATCAAAACAACCAAAACATCACAGCACCAACACAGAACACACCCCACCAACACCCACAAAACCCAAACAAACAAAAGAAAATACAAAAAAACAAAAAAACCAAAAACAACACACCCCCCACCCAAAAAAACCACACCCACAAAAACAAAAAAAAAAACCCAAAAACCACAAACAAAAAAAAACAAAAAACACAACAAAAACCCCCAAAAACCCCAAAAACCCCCACAAAAAAAAGAAGAGCCAAACCAAAACACCAAAAAAAAAACACTGCCGATGGTACCACTTGTTTTCTCAACTTAAAATTTTCAAAATAAAATTGATTGCCTAAGATGGATTCGAACCTCCCAGATTCACACAGCTGTTCAATCGCTTAGACCACTACACTACTGGTGCATATGGATACATGTGTAACTAAAGACTTATGAATAAAAATCAATACATGAGGCCCAAGGACCCGGGAGGGGGTGAGTGGGGGAAAAATGAATACCTACTATCGTCCATTGAATAGATGCGGAGAAGGAGAAGGAGAAGAAGGAGTTCGGACAAATGGTTTTTTGCATTTTTCACCCTAAAATCAAACGTTTTACGAAAAACTCAAAAGATAAACTATAGTCAATTCGATGTTGCTCTTTCCAATGGTGAAAGAATTAGAGTGATTGGAGCCTTTTGTGACGAGCAATCGCCTTATCAAATTTAAGATCTAGCAATAACCCTCAAAACATACACCTGGGTCGAAAAGAGGGGCTTGGCGCTGACACTTCGCTAAAGCTCCATTCGCGCAAGCCCAATATTTCTGGAAATGCTGTCCACGGGCGAATTCTCAACGGATTGGGACAAACTTTTTTTTCCTGAAAGCTAATGCTATTTTAGGAAGATCTGGAGGGGTGGAACCGGTTTTCGAACATTTGAAACATTACTTTTATGGGTAAAAATGTTTAAACATTGCAATATACAGTTTTTGTGCTGTAGCACCTGTAATCTTGAGAATTGCACAGACAACTTGAGTTTTTTTGTTCACAAGTTGTATATAACAATTCCAAATCTGTGCTTACTTTGGAAAATGGTTGAGAAATCACTGACTTGCCCTCTTGAGTGACAAACTTTCATGCATGACAATAGCATCAATAATTAGTAGCAGCTGAACGGCTGATAATTGAACAGAACACTTGAGTTTTTTGTTCACAAGTCATATATACCGATTCTAAATCTGTGCTTACTTTTGAAAATGGTTGAGAAACCACAGACTTGCCCTCTTGAGTGACAAACTTTCATGCATGACAATAGCATCAATAATTAGTAGCAGCTGAACGGCTGATAATTGAACAGAACACTTGAGTTTTTTGTTCACAAGTCATTTATACCGATTCTAAATCTGTGCTTACTTTTGAAAATGGTTGAGAAACCACAGACTTGCCCTCTTGAGTGACAAACTTTCATGCATGACAATAGCATCAATAATTAGTAGCAGCTGAACGGCTGATAATTGAACAGAACACTTGAGTTTTTTGTTCACAAGTCATATATACCGATTCTAAATCTGTGCTTACTTTTGAAAATGGTTGAGAAACCACAGACTTGCCCTCTTGAGTGACAAACTTTCATGCATGACAATAGCACCAATAATTAGTAGCAGCTGAACGGCTGATAATTGAACAGAACACTTGAGTTTTTTTGTTCACAAGTCATATATACCGATTCTAAATCTGTGCTTACTTTTGAAAATGGTTGAGAAACCACAGACTTACCCTCTTGGGGGGGGGGAGGGGGGAGCTCCGCGGTCACCTATTGCGCTCTGCGCCATATACTTGTTTTATCTAAAATTGGCAGGGTGGGTAAAAAAATAGTGAAACAAATTGCTCCTTGTAAAAAAAATTTTTCTGCGCGCTTCGCGCGCAGATTAAATACTAATTGTCAAAAATTTTTCCCCATTTCCTCCCCCCGAAATTTTTCAGGATATCCGCGCCTGATCATTATGCACTGTTTACATAACAGTAAAACTGCAGCTAAAAACCATACTACTAAATTAATAAGGGTCAGAAATAATTTTCTGATCCAAAAAATTAAAATTTTGAGACAAAATTTTCGGGCATTATTTTGTCTATGTTATAACATAGGGGCGAAATGGGAGTTTTATTTTCACCATCAAATATCTCTCGTGAAACAAGGTATCCGGGGCCATGGATTGGTACACTTAGGTAAAGAGACCTGAATTTTCAAAAAAAAATTGGGTCCCATCTGCCGCTGCTAATATTTTTTCATTGAATTTGTTGACAACTGTGCAAACCAGTTTTTTGCAATTAGCTCAGTAGGATTGATCGTAGAGAGATACACAAAAAAAAGAAAATGTTCTTCTCGTCGAGGCGGTTCGAATGTTGGAATCAAAATTGGTTGAGAAGAAAAGGAGTTATGGGCGAATAAAATTTTGGTCATTTTTGAAAATTTCGAATTTTGAGTTTTGTACTCTCAAAGGCCACCAAAAGTCTTAGAATTGTGTCTAGTCTCAAAAAAATATAAAAAGAGGGTTCAAAATTTTTGGGCAACCAACTTTTGAACCTTTTAATAAAGCATTCTTAAAATTAATTGCCTTTATCGCACAAATTTTTCACTTAACCACAAATCCAATTGACCTTTCTAAGAAGAATAAAATCTCGTTTTGAAACTCAAAGAAAAAAATTCTCAAACGAAACCAAAGACTGTCTATCCCCAGCCAAAACTTAGCCAGCAGATTTGTGAGGAATTTATTCGAGGTCAAACATTAGATCATCAAATTTTCAACAAATGACCAATGTGACATATTTTTTAAGGAAATGTCAAAATTCGTTGTTGATATAGCTCAATCAGCAGAATCTCAACAATCCCTGCCAATTTGAAAGCCTGGGGTAGTGCAGGTGCAACGTCAAGGCACTCCGCTGGGTACAAGCATGGAAGTAGGTCCGCTGCCTCGAGATCGCTCCCATTCAACTGCCCGCCAAGCCTGGATATAACTGCTCTCTTCTCCTCATATTGCCAACTGTCTTTCCGTGTTTCCCCTTTTTCCTCCCTTTAGCCCATTTTCTGCGTGGGCAGGGAGCGTGGCGTATATTTGGCTGCCTGATGAAAAGAAGCAGGAAAGGTGGCGGGTGGCAGGGCGCTGAAAACATCCTGCGACACATCCGGCGGGGGCAAAAGGGAGCCTGGAAGGCTGGCAGGGGGAGCTTTGACGTGCAAGCGCCTGGAACGGCCTCAGCTGCCACCTGGGAATCTCCTGGAGGAGGCTTCGAGGCCCTCTCCCTGCAGCGCGCACACTTTCTATGCCCCTCACACCTCCGCAGCCCATTTTCTCTCCGACCCCTCTGCCTATTGTCCCCCGCCTAATTGCGCCCTGGCTTTTTGATGCCAGCCTTCCTTTTCGCAGACAGCAGGTCTGGCTTTCTTTCAAGGCCACAGGGGCTGAAAAGTCTCTTGAACGAAGGTAAAGTGGAGAAAGGAGCGAAAGATGAGTTGCGCTGATAGCTGCGGCCTCAAGGCCGCCTTCTTTGCAGGCCCCATCCATCCTTCTTTTCCGCTGGGGATTTCTCCGGCCCATCATCGCCTTTTCCAGCTCAGGGGCGCTGGGTGATTGGCCTGTGAGGAATGGCAGGGAGCGTTTCTGGAGTAGGGGGGAGGACAGATAGTGATCTGGGGACTAGGCGAGAGAGAGGCCAAGGTGACAAAATAGCCACCTCCCCACTGGTCATCGCCCAATGTCTTCATAGGTCCCCCGCTGCCCCTCCTCAGGAGGGAGGCCCAAAGGACGCCCCACCCATTCATCTCCATCTCCCTTTCTGCGCCAGAAACAGCGCCTCAATTCTCCTCATCCACCCTCGACAAAAAACAGCTGGACTGGAAAGGGAGCCAGCCAGCTCCACCTGCAACCCCCGTCCCCCCCTCCCCAGGTGTCATGTTGGAGGCCCAGGGAGGGTGAGTGAGTGAGAGGGGTGGTGTGAGGCGGGTGCCCCTTTGTTGCGGGGCATTGTGTCTTGGAGGCCTCCTCCTCCTTCTCGGAGGGACGCCCGCCGCTTAAGCCGTCCTCTGCCGCCCTCGCAGAGAGAGAGAGAGAGAGAGAGCGCTGAGAGTTTCCAGACCACAGTTCCTCGCCTTAGGCCCTCCCTCCCCCGCCTCTCCAGCCCTGGCCCCGAAAAAAATGGGCCCAGGGAGCTGGCGATTAGGCCAAACTGGCTCCCCCTGCCGCAATCTGGTGCAAGCCTCCCTCCCGCCCACTCAGCCTCTCTCCTGCGCCGTCTTCTCTCTCCCTCACTCAGTCCATTTGGCCAACGGAGGGAGGGGCGGCCGCTCTGACTCACAGCCTCAGCCTTCCCTCCTTTGCATAGGCTGGGAGAGCAGTGGGGGGAAGGCCGCGGTGAGAAAGGCGGAGGCGCTGGGCGGCGGTGCTGGGCGCCTTTTTTGTCCACCCGCCCATCCTCCACACTGCCCCCTCCACCTCCTCCCAAGCGCGCCCTTCCACTTCCCTTTCCCCACTAATGCACCTGCGGTTGGCCAGCACATCTCCTGCTGACCTCTCGCCTGGAGCCAGGCAGGAGGAGCGGGGAAGAGAGGCGTTCCTTCACTGCCTGACCCTATCAGGCTGCCAGCCCCCGTGAGGCGGAAAGAGCATGACTGAGAGGCCCATTGCGACACTTGCCTTGCCTTCCTTGACGTAGGGCCCCCCAGGTAAACAAACAGGCCCTTCTAGCCCAGGCCATTGTTCCCGCCAAGGCCTAGGGGGCATCCTGCCCTCTGGGGCCCCGACCCTCTCCTGCCTTCCTGATGGAAGAGGGCATTGGGAGGTGGTGTATAGATGGAAAGGGCGGAAGAGGAGGGCCTCAGGGTACATATAGCCAGGTAAGGCCAGCTCAAGGGGCCTTGTGTCCATTCTGGGCACCTCTCTCTCTCTGCCCACACTCACCCAGCCACACACACACACACGGTTAT
This sequence comes from Ptycholaimellus sp. GST1_10, assembly GCA_030248095.1. Taxonomy (NCBI): domain Eukaryota; kingdom Metazoa; phylum Nematoda; class Chromadorea; order Chromadorida; family Chromadoridae; genus Ptycholaimellus; species Ptycholaimellus sp. GST1_10. The sequence goes on from JASANA010003103.1 coordinate 14,679, forward strand.
CCCCTGCCCATTCTTCCCTCCTCCTGCCCCATTCCATTTTCAATCTTTTTTTCGGCCTCCATTAGTCGTGCAAAAAACCCCGCAAGCACTTGTAGCTGATGTTTAGCTTGAAGTAGGCGCAAACACTTAGTGCTCCAGACCGCCAGCTCCGCATATTTCGGGTGGGCCCCTTTTTCTGTCCCTCTCAGGCAGACTCTTCCGTTTCTCCAGGCAGCGGGAAAGCCCCTAGGTCAGGTGAGGAGGAAAGGCGCTTGGAAACTGGCTGGCAGGAGCCTCTTCAGCTTCCTCCGCCTTCTCAGAAGCCTTCCCCCTTCACCAGCAGCGCCCACGCACTGCAAGCACAGCCAGACGCAAAGCCTTCCTCCACTGCTCAACTTTGCCCCTTTTCACAGCCCCTCTCTCTTGGCTGGCAGGAAAAGCGGGGGGGGGCTGAGCTAAAGTGGGTTTTGTTCTCCTCCATGCATAGGCGGTGTGTGTATGCGTGGCCCCTTTTTGCACCCCCCCCCCTCCCCCCTCGACCCATAGAGCGGCTATTCGCCCAGAGCTCTCCGAACAGCCCTCCTGGCCTTCTCTCTGTGTGTGTAGACACAACTGCCCTCCTCCTCCTCCACTTTGCCTACCTCAACGCCAAATATACCGCTCCCATCCCTGCTTCCTCACTTCCCTGCCTATCTAGGAGCCACCTCATCGATTCTCTGCTGCTTCCCTGTCTCTCTAATGAGCTGTTTTCCTTCGGCCAAGACTCCGGGGCTTCTGGGAACTCGTTGATTGGGAAGGAAAGGGAATGCGGTGGGGAGATTGAGAGCTCCCTGGTGGTCTGAAGCCAAGGGATGCATTACTCACCCCGGCAAGGTCGTAAGGATCTACCTCACAGGCGACGGTGCATAGAAGAGCAGTCTGTGTGTGCATGTTTGCGCACAGGTGAGAATCCGATTGCCTAGGCTGGATGAGCAGGGATATCCGGTTTTACGATCCTTCCGTCTGCCTTCCTACTCTCCTCAGCCTACTCCACCTCCTACGCCCTGCCAAGAAGGCCCCTGGGCAAGCCTCCCCCTCCCAGCCCGCTTTCCCAGGCCTCTACTCCAGCCTTGGCCGCCCGCCTCCGCTTTGTTTATTTGCCCTCTCCCCTCCCGCCCCACCTGAGCTGCGTGGACAATCGTCTTCGCCAGCCCCCCTCCATGCCCTAGACTTCCCGGCCTCAAGTACCCGTCCCATGCGAGTCCCGCTGAGTGGCCTAAGCTCTGTTCCTCTTCTACCCCCTTCTACCTTCCCCCAGCCTCCTCTGCCCTCTCCCACCAGCCACCAGCTCCGATCACAGAGCCTAGTAGGCTCCCTGGGGCGGTGGTGTAGGAAGGGGCTGTGCTGCTGAAGGGGATGAAGGAAAGGGATTATACTGGCGGCTGGGAATGGCCCTTGGCGGAGGCCGTGACCCTTCCTCAGTTCGCGCCTTCTATGGAAATACCCACCACCCACCGCCTATCCAGTTCCCGTTCCCCCCGGGGGCTCGCAAATCCCACCTACCACCACACCCCCGGGGGTCCAGGTTTACGACCAGGAGGGCCTTTTTTGGTGGAGGCCCGCTCTGGAGCCCACCAGCTGTGAGCTCCTCTCTCTCTCACCGGACAGAGAGAGAGGCACAGGGGCATTCATTCACACCTCCAAGGGGAGACAGGTTCCAGTGATTAGGGACACAACCTGTCCGCAGCAAACCCTGTCCCTCCCAATTTAGACCTCGCCCGCTTTTTGTCCGCCTGGACAATGCGCTAGAAGCCAGTAGCCTCTCTCTCAGCTTCGAAAGCGATCCTCCCTCGGGGTCACTGCGGCATCACAGAGTCTCCTCCTCATTCTTTTCCCCAGCCCCCTCCTGCCTCCTTCATTTCACGGCCCCAGGTCCTTTGTGTCCAGCCCCGCTCTCCCATTCACGTCGGCGGGCACGATCTGCATCGACCACCTCCCTCCCTCCTCCATTCACTGCCCACCTAATTGCCCTTCGTTCTGCGGCAGGAACGCCCTCTCACTCTACTCCGCTAATGCTCTCTCTTTCTCTCTCCCCCTTTTCCTCGTCTCAAAGATGCCTCTCGATGGTGCTGCATTGATGCAAAGATGCGTATGCTGATGCTGGTAGGGGGGAAGATGAGTCTGGTGGACAATTGCGGCCAATTCCGTGCGGGGCAATGATCCAGGGTCTTGCGGCTGCAAACAGAGAGAGAGAGGGTGGAGTGCCATGTCGAGGCCCAATCTTCGCATTCCCTGTCCCTTCCCTGTCTCCTTTTTTGGCCCTCCGCCCATTGGCCTCATCGCAGCCCTAACTGCCCAGGGCCAAGGACGCAACACTTTATTCCCTTGCCTCATCCACCCAGTCATTGTTACTTCCCCATGCCGGCTGCTTGAGCCGTTTATAAAAGAAATGAATAATTTCAAATTCCTCGTATCCATTTCAGCTGCAGCTTCTTCATAGTTTCTGCCAGTTTGCCAGTTGTTTAGCCGCGTTTTTTATTCTATTGGTCTTCTATGGGAATATTGAAGACTGCAATTTGATCGGAGGCGGCTAGCTAAAAGGATGGTAGGCGTGGCTCGGGTAGGGATCGGGCGTCCAGGGCCACGGCCTCCGCCACCGCCAGCAGCCGTCCTGCCCGCCTCCTTCGACCCGGAGAAGCTGCGCCAGGAGATCCGCGCCGGCGTCCGCCTCCGCCCCGTCCAGACCCTGGACAAGTCCAAGCCCTGCATTCAGGCCGACGGGGAGGAGCTCCGCATTCGACGCCTACCCGTCCTTCCGCCCTCCACCTCTGCGCCTGCCAACCTGGCTGACGCCGCCCACCAGGCTTCGCCTACCCCGCCGCCTCCGCCTCCACCCGTCCGCTTTTCCCTTTTCGCCTTTATTCCAGGCCTCTTCAATTTTCTACGATATATTTATGATGACATTAGCATAGCATGAAATGATAGCGATAAGGGACCAGATTCAAAGTGACTTTTCTTCTGTTAGCAGGATCAGAAAGGCATGGTTACAGCAGCGACATAGTGAGGCAAAGGGCAGGATTAGGCTTTGTGCAGGATTTCTGCAGTAGCCAACTTGGAGTATGGCGGTGTTTTTCAGGCGACACTGCCCCCACCGCCACCGAACATGCCGAAGAAGAAGGGCGGGAACGTGAGCTTCAGCCTGCCCAGTCCATCCCCGGACGCCCGCGATCGCCTCCTCCAGGAGATCAAGTCCGGCCGCCGCCTCCGCCACGTCCAGACCGTGGACAAGTCCAAGCCCATCGTACAGGCTGAGCTGGAGGAGACCAGCCCACCTCCAGCATCCATCTACTCCAACCACGACGACGAACTCTACCAGCCCTCCTTCGCCCCCATGGGCGACACCGCCTTCCGACCCTCCTACGGACGCATGGCCAGCGAACCGCCCCCCTGCACCATGCCCCCCCAGCCCCCTCCCGATCGACCCACGCCCCACGCCGGCTTCTACATGGAGGCCGAGCCCCCGCCGCCCTCCAGCAACCCCCTGGTGGACGAGTCCTCGCTCAGCGTGGACGCCATGGTCGGCGTCTTCAACGACGTCCTCGCACGCGCCGAGCAGGACGCCGCCCGCCAGGCCCTGAGACAGGCTCCTCGACGACGCCTGGACACCTCCGCCCTTCGAGCCCAGCCGCTCAAAGTCCACCGGCAATCTACGAGCAGAGGCCTCCCAGCCCAGTGAACCATCAGCGCCCCTCGCCAACCAACGGCCTGCACCAGCCCAGGGCTCGCAATGGCTCTGTGAGCGAAGATGTATGGAAACAGCAGCAGCAGGCAGCCTCAGCAGCTCCGCTCTCCCCGCCCGCCTTCCGCCAGGAGTCCTTCCCGGTGCCCGACAGCTTCCGCACGGACGAGCTGCTGGCCAACCGCTTCGTGAACCCCGTCCAGGCCCTCCAGATCTCCGCCCGCGACGAGATCGCTGCCATCGAGGCTCGCCACGCCGCCACCCTCCCTAGGCCCCCTAGAAGCCAGCCTCCTCCTGCTCGACGTCTCCCCAGCTTCCCCCTCCAGTCCCGCCCTCCCCAGGAGGTCTACGCCCAGATGGCTGCCCAGAACGGGGCGGCTCTCCACCAACGCCTGCCCAGCCCCACCTCCCGCCTCCCCTACTCCTCCAACCGCCCCAGCTCCCCTTTCCACCCCCAGGAGCTCATCGCCAGCCGCTTCGTCCCCGCCAACGCCGCCGACTACCCCCTCCCCGAGCTCACTCCCATCTCCGCCCAGGTGGTGCAGCAGACGCAGAGCGGCCTACATCGCGTCCCCGCCCCGCCCCGCGGCCCCGACGGCGCCCGCGACCGCACCTACGCCGAGGCCTTCATACACCGCCACGGCCACCACGGCGCCCTCTCCGACCTCCAGCAGGAGCGCACGGATCTCGGCCGGGAGGTCATCCCTCCTGGGACCAGTCGAAACCTGGCCTTCCAGTTCGAGCAGCGCTCTCGCTCCAACAGCCCCGCGCCCACCTTCCAGCCCCCGCGGCGCTCCGCCAGCGCCCACGGGCTTGTGGCTCGACTCCCGCCTTCTCTACAACAGCAGCAGCACTCCCCGCCCTCCGACGCCTCCTCCGAAAGCTCCTCCCAGCAGTGCAGCCCGGTCTACGCGCGCAGTCGCGGCAGCCCAAACAGGGCCTACGACCTGCCGCAGGTGGCCGCCCTCCGCTCCGCCTTCGAGCAGCCGGCGCCCCTCCACCGCACCCACAGCTGGGCCCCGGCGGATCCGGCCGAGGCTGCTGCTCAGGCTGCGGGAGTCCCCTGGCAGCGCATCTTCCAGGACCAGCAGCGCCCGCCCCGCTTCCTCCCCGACGTCGCCCGCCTCGCCGACGCCTTCGAGGAGCGCGCCGCCCTCCAGCACCAGCCACAACGCCCCACCACACCCACTGCACTTCACAGGTACACCCTTTCAGAGCTGCTGCTTGCTCAGTTGGAGTGGGGGTAAAAGTGAGGCTGGTTGGCAGGGGCATGAAGTTCCTGGGGAGCGGCGGGGAGAGCGGCTCGGCGGAGGACAGCAGCAGCCAGGGCTCATCGAGCGGGGAGCAGCGCTACCCCTCAGCTTTCCTCGACGACCCCACCTACTCACCTCCTCCTCCGCCTAGGCCAGCCAGCGCTTTTAAGCTTCGTAGGCTTGTCGCAGTTCTTCCAACTCAGCTCGGGCATAGTCCCGCATCGCGAACACATCCTCCACACGCACCGGAGATCACGGCTCTGCAACCCATCGCATTTATTGAATTCCCACTTAGTTCGCTCGCTCTCTCACTCGTTACAAGGCCACTCGAAGATTAGCGGTACTGGGAAGAGTTGGTTGGAGGTGAGTTGGTTTCACTGACACTGCCTCTAGGCTAGAATTCGACAAGCACAAGCCTAGCGCCAACCGCTTTTACCTCAGGCTTTGCGAGGTGCTGGGCGAGCTCGAACGATGCTGTTGGTTTGGGGGCCACGAAAGGAGGTGTGTTTATAGGCTGAGGCTAAAGGCTGGAGAACCTTGGCATGTAGTAGCCCTATATGGCCATAAAAAGGTGATGAAAAAAAGCGATGGGAGGTACCAGAGTATTCCTTAGCTGGGAGGCCAGTGCGAGCGGCCTCCTGACGCCAGGGAGCATCATGTGATCGTTTCTCCATCTTCAAAAACCCCTCCTCTAGCAGATGAAGCTAGAAGGTGAGGCCACGCAAAGCCTACGCTCGGAAGGGGCAGCTTGAAAGCGCTGGCTGGTCTAGGGGAGAGGCGGTGAGGTAGGTGGGACCGTCGAGGAAAGCTGAGGGGTAGCGCTGCTCACCGCTCGATGAGCCCTGGCTGCTGCTGTCCTCTGCCGAGCCGCTCTCCCCCCCGCTCCCCAGGAACTTCATGCCCCCTGCCAACCAGCCTCACTTTACCCCCACTCCAACTGAGCAAGCAGCAGCTCTGAAAGGACGCACCTGTGAAGTGCAGTGGGTGTGGTGGGGCGTTGTGGCTGGTGCTGGAGTGCGGCGCGCTCCTCGAAGGCGTCGGCGAGGCGGGCGACGTCGGGGAGGAAGCGGGGCTGGCGCTGCTGGTCCTGGAAGATGCGCTGCCAGGGGACTCCCGCAGCCTGAGCAGCAACCTCGGCCGGATCCCCGCCGGGGCCCAGCTGTGGGTGCGGTGGAGGGGCGCCGGCTGTTCGAAGGTGGAGCGGAGGGCGGCCGCCTGCGGCAGGTCGTAGGCCCTGTGTGGACTGCCGCGACTGCGCGCGTAGACCGGGCTGCACTGCTGGGAGGAGCTTTCGGAGGAGGCGTCGGAGGGCGGGGAGTGCTGCTGCTGTTGTAGAGAAGGCGGGAGTCGAGCCACAAGCCCGTGGGCGCTGGCGGAGCGCCGCGGGGGCTGGAAGGAGGGCGCGGGGCTGTTGGAGCGAGAGCGCTGCTCGAACTGGAAGGCCAGGCTGCGGCTGGTGCCGGGCGGGATGACCTCTCGACCGAGGTCCGTGCGCTCCTGCTGCAGGTCGGAGAGTTGGCCGTGGCGGTGTATGAAGGCCTCGGCGTAGGTGCGGTCGCGGGCGCCGTCGGGGGCCGCGGGGGAGGGCGGGGGACGCGGTGTAGACCACTCTGCGTCTGCTGCACCACCTGGGCGGAGATGGGAGTGAGCTCGGGGAGGGGGTAGTCGGCGGCGTTGGCGGGGACGAAGCGGCTGGCGATGAGCTCCTGGGGGTGGAAAGGGGAGCTGGGGCGGTTGGAGGAGTAGGGGAGGGCGGGAGGTGGGGCTGGGCGGGCGTTGGTGGAGAGCCGCCCCGTTCTGGGCAGCCATCTGGGCGTAGACCTCCTGGGGAGGGCGGGACTGGAGGGGGAAGCTTGGGAGACGTCGAGCGGGTGGGGGCTGGCTTCGAGGGGGTCTGGGGAGGGTGGCGGCGTGGCGAGCCTCGATGGCCGCGATCTCGTCGCGGGCGGAGATCTGGAGGGCCTGGACGGGGTTCACGAAGCGGTTGGCCAGCAGCTCGTCCGTGCGGAAGCTGTCGGGCACCGGTAAGGACTCCTGGCGGAATGCGGGCGGGGAGAGCGAAGCTTGGGAGGGTGCCTGCTGCTGCTGCTTCCATACATCCTCACTCACAGAGCCGTTGCGAGCCCTGGGCTGGTGCAGGCCGTTGGTTGGCGAGGGGCGCTGCTGGTTCCGTGGGCTGGGAGGCCGCTGCTGTAGGTTGCCGGTGGACTTGGAGCGGGAGGGCTCAAAGGCGGAGGTGTCCAGACGTCGTCGCGGGGCCTGTCGAAGGGCCGGGCGGGCGGCGTCCTGCTCGGCGCGTGCGAGGACGTCGTTGAAGACGCCGACCATGGCGTCCACGCTGAGCGAGGACTCGTCCACCAGGGGGTTGCTGGAGGGCGGCGGGGGCTCAGCCTCCATGTAGAAGCCGGCGTGGGGCGTGGGTCGATCGGGAGGGGGCTGCGGGGGCTTGCTGGAGGGGGGCGGTTCGCTGGCCATGCGTCCGTAGGAGGGTCGGAAGGCGGTGTCCCCCATGGGGGCGAAGGAGGGCTGGTAGATGTCGTCGTCGTGGTTGGAGTAGGTGGAGAGGGGTGGGGGGCTGGTCTCCTCCAGCTCGGCCTGTACGATGGGCTTGGACTTGTCCACGGTCTGGACGTGGCGGAGGCGGCGGCCGGACTTGATCTCCTGGAGGAGGCGATCGCGGGCGTCCGGGGATGGACTGGGCAGGCTGAAGCTCACGTTTCCCTTCTTCTTCGGCATGCTAGGAGGGGGCGGGGGCAGAGTCGCCTGCAAAGAACACCATGCTAGAAAGTTGGATGCTGCAGAAAACGCGTCCAAAGGCCTGTCCTGCCCATGCCTCAATATGCCGCTGATGTAATCTTGCCTTTCTTATCCTGCTGACAAAAGAAAAGTCACTTCAAATCTTGTTCCTTATCCGAAATCTTGTTCCTTATCCTTTCATCAGTATATTTCATGTGATGCTAATGTAGTCAGCAAATGACGAGCAAATTAATAAAGGCGAAAAAGCAAACGGGTGGCGGCGGAGGCGGCGGGGTAGGCGAAGCATCGTGAGCAGCGTGAGCCAGGTTAGCAGGCGCAGAGGTGGAGGGTGGTAGGACTGGGAGGCGGCGAATGCGGAGCTCCTCCCCGTCGGCCTGAATGCAGGGCTTGGACTTGTCGAGGGTCTGTACGGGGCGGAGGCGGACGCCGGCGCGGATCTCCTGGCGCAGCTTCTCCGGGTCGAAGGAGGCGGGCAGGACGGCTGCTGGCGGTGGCGGAGGCCGCGGCCCCGGACGCCCGATCCCTACCCGAGCCACGCCTACCATCCTCTAAGGCCGCCTCCTATCGATTGGCAGTCTTCATTATTCCCTAGAAGACTAGTAGAATGAAGAAGAGCGCGGCTAAAGAAAGTGGCAAACTGGAAGAAACTGGCAAACTGTGGCTGAAATGGATGCTAGGAAATTGGAATCATTCATTTCTGTATCAGCGACTCAAGCAGTCGGAATGGGGAAGTAGAATGACTGGGTGGAGGAGGCAAGGGAATAAAGTGTTGCGTCCTTGGCCCTGGGCAGTTAGGGCTGTGATGAGGCCAATGGGCGGAGGGCCAAAAAAGGAGACAGGGAAGGGAATGCGAAGATTGGGCCTCGACATGGCACTCCACCCTCTCTCTCTGTTTGCAGCCGCAAGACCCTGGATCATTCCCCGCACTGAATTGGCCGCAATTGTCCACCAAACTCACCCCGCCCCTACCAGCATCAGCATACACATCTTTGCATCAATGCAGCACCATCGAGAGGCATCTTTGAGACGAGGAAAAGGAGGAGAGAGCATTAGCGGAGGAGAGTGAGAGGGCGTTCCTGCCGCAGAACGAAGAGCAACTAGGCGGGGCAGTGAATGGAGGAGGGAGGGAGGTGGTGGTCGATGCAGATCGTGCCCGCCGACGTGAATGGGAGAGCGGGGCTGGACACAAAGGCCCCGTGGCCGTGAAATGAAGGAGGCAGGAGGGGCTGGGAAAAGAATGAGGAGGAATGCCGCAGTGACCCCGGGGGAGGATCGCTTTCGAAGCTGAGAGAGAGGCTACTGGCTTCTAGCGCATTGTCCAGGCGGACAAAGCGGGCGAGGTCTAAATTGGGAGGGACAGGGTTTGCTGCGGACAGGTTGTGTCCCTAATCGCTGGAACCTGTCCCCCGTTGGAGGTGTGAATGAATGCCCCTGTGCCTCTCTCTCTGTCCGGAGCGAGAGGGAGTGGAGCTCACAGCTGGTGGGCTCCAGAGCGGGCTGCTCCAAAAAAGGCCCTCCTGATCGTAAACCTGGAGCCCCGAGGGGTGCTGGGATTTGGGAGCCCCCGGGGTGGAACGGGAACTGGATAGGCGGTGGGTGGTGTGGTGGGGATTTCCATAGAAGGCGCGAACTGAGGAAGGGTCACGGCCTCCGCCAAGGGCCATTCCCAGCCGCCAGTATAATCCCTTTCCTTCATCCCCTTCAGCAACACAGCCCCTTCCTACACCCCCGCCCCAGGGAGCCTACTAGGCTCTGTGATCGGAGCTGGTGGCTGGTGGTAGAGGGCAGAGGAGGGTGGGGGAAGGTGGAAGGGGGTAGAAGAGGAACAGAGCTTAGGCCACTCAGCGGGCTCGCATGGGACGGGTACTTGAGGCCGGGAAGTCTAGGGCATGGAGGGGGGCTGGCGAAGACGATTGTCCGCGTAGCTCAGGTGGGGCGGGAGGGGAGAGGGCAAATAAACAAAGCGGAGGCGGGCGGCCAAGACTGGAGTAGAGAGCCTGGGAAAGCCTGGGAGGGGGGACTTGCCCAGGGGTCTTCTTGGCAGGGCGTAGGAGGTGGAGTAGGCGGAGGAGGAGGAGGAGAGGCAGACGGAAGGATCGTAAAACCGGATATCCCTGCTCATCCAGCCTAGGCAATCGGATTCTCACCTGTGCGCAAACATGCACACACACCCACTGCTCTTCTATGCACCGCCGCCTGTGAGGTAGATCTCCACGACCTTGCCGGGGTGAGTAATGCATCCCTTGGCTTCAGGCCACCAGGGGAGGCTCTCAATCTCCCCACCGCACTCCCTTTCCTTCCCAATCAACGAGTTCCCAGAAGCCCCGGAGTCTTGGCCGAAGGAAAACAGGTCATTAGAGAGACAGGGAAGCAGCAGTGAATCGATGAGGTGGCTCCTAGATGGGTGAGGAAGTGAGGAAGCAGGGATGGGAGAGGTATATTTGGCGTTGAGGTAGGCGAAGTGGAGAAGGAGGAGGGCAGTTGTGTCTACACACACAGGCCAGGAGGGCTGTTCGGAGAGCTCTGGGCGAATAGCCGCTCTATGGGTCGAGGGGGAGCGGGCAAAAAGGGGCCCCACGCATACACACACACCCCGCCTATGCATGGAGGAGAACAAAACCCACTTTAGCTCAGCCCCCCCCCCCCCCGCTTTTCCTGGCAGCCAAGAGAGAGGGGCTGTGAAAAGGGGGGCAAAGTTGAGCAGTGGAGGAAGGCTTTGCGTCTGGCTGTGCTTGCAGTGCGTGGGCGCTGCTGGTGAAGGGAGAAGGCTTCTGAGAAGGCGGAGGAAGCTGAAGAGGCTCCTGGCAGCCAGTTTCCAAGCGCCTTTCCTCCTCACCTGACTAGCGGCTTTCCCGCTGCCTGGAGAAACGAAAGAGTCTGCCTGAGAGGGACAGAAAAAGGGACCCACCCGAAGTATGCGGAGCTGAGGGTCTGGAGCACTAAGTGTTTGCGCCTACTTCAAGCTAAACATCAGCTACAAGTGCTTGCTGGTGGTTTTTAGGCACGACTAATGGAGGCCGAAAAAAAGATTGAAAAGGGAATGGGGCAGGAGAAGGGAAGAATGAGCAGGGGATAACCGTGGGTGTGTGTGTGGCTGGGTGAGTGTGGGCAGAGAGAGAGGTGCCCAGAATGGACACAAGGCCCCTTGAGCTGGCCTTACCTGGCTATATGTACCCTGAGGCCCTCCTCTTCCGCCCCTTCCATCTATACACCACCTCCCAATGCCCTCTTCCATCAGGAAGGCAGGAGAGGGTCGGGGCCCCAGAGGGCAGGATGCCCCCTAGGCCTTGGCGGGAACAATGGCCTGGGCTAGAGTGGCCTGTTTGTTTACCTGGGGGGCCCTACGTCAAGGAAGGCAAGGCAAGTGTCGCAATGGGCCTCTCAGTCATGCTTTTTCCGCCTCACGGGGGCTGGCAGCCTGATAGGGTCAGGCAGTGAAGGAACGCCTCTCTTCCCCGCTCCTCCTGCCTGGCTCCAGGCGAGAGGTCAGCAGGAGATGTGCTGGCCAACCGCAGGTGCATTAGTGGCGAAAGGGAAGTGGAAGGGCGCGCTTGGGAGGAGGAGGCAGTGTGGAGGATGGGCGGGCGCAGCAAAAAAAGGCGCCCAGCACCGCCGCCCAGCGCCTCCTCCTTTCTCACCGCGGCCTTCCCCCCACTGCTCTCCCAGCCTATGCAAAGGAGGGAAGGCTGAGTCTGTGAGGCCGCCCCTCCCTCCGTTGGTTGGCCAAATGGACTGAGTGAGGGAGAAGACGGCGCAGCAGAGAGGCTGAGTGGGCGGGGGAGGGAGGCTTGCACAAGATTGCGGCAGGGGGAGCCAGTTTGGCCTAATCGCCAGCTCCCTCAGCCCACTTTTTTCGGGGCCAGGGCTGGAGAGGCGGGGGAGGGAGGGCCTAAGGCGAGGAACTGTGGTCTGGAAACTCTCAGCGCTCTCTCTCTCTCTCCGAGGGCGGCAGAGGACGGCTTAAGCGGCGGCCGTCCCTCTGAGAAGGAGGAGGAGGCCTCCAAGACACAATGCCCCGCAACAAAGGGGCACCCGCCTCACACAACCCCTCTCACTCACTCACCCTCCCTGGGCCTCCAACATGACACCTGGGGAGGGGGGACGGGGGTTGCAGATGGAGCTGGCTGGGTCCCTTTCCAGTCCAGCTGTTTTTTGTCGGGGGTGGATGAGGAGAGTTGAGGCGCTGTTTCTGGCGCAGAAAGGGAGACGGAGATGAATGGGTGGGGCGTCCTTTGGGCCTCCCTCCATTCTGAGGAGGGGCAGCGGGGCGACCTATGAAGACATTGGGCGATGACCAGTGGGGAGGTGGCTATTTTGTCACCTTGGCCTCTCTCCCCTAGTCCCCAGATCCCTATCTGTCCTCCCACGTTCTCCAGAAACGCCCCCTCCCATCCTTCACTGGCCAACTACCCAGCCCCTGAGCTGGAAAAGGCGATGATGGGCCGGCGAAATCCCCAGCGGAAAAGATGACACGAGGATGGATGGGACCTGCAAAGAAGGCGGCCTTGAGGCGGCAGCTATCAGCGCAACTCATCTTTCGCTCCTTTCTCCACTTTACCTTCCTTCAAGAGACTTTCCAATCCCTTGAAAGAGAGCCAGACCTCCTGTCTGCGAAAAAGAAGGCTGGCTGGCACCAAAAAGCCAGGACGCAATTAGGCGGGGACAAAAGGCGCCAGGTCGGAGAGAAAATGGGCTGCTGAGGTGTGAGGGGCGCAGAAAGTGTGGGCGCTGCAGGGAGAGGGCCTCGAAGGCTCCTCCAGGAGATTCCCAGGTGGCAGCTGAGGCCGTTCCAGGCGCTTGCACGTCAAAGCTCCCCCTGCCAGGCTCCCTTTTGCCCCCACCGGATGTGTCGCAGGATGTTTTCAGCGCCTTGCCACCCGCCACCTTTCTCTGCTTCTTTTCATCAGGCAGCCAACTATACGGCACGCTCCCCCGCCCACGCTCAAAATGAGCTAAAGGGAGGAAAAAGGGGAACAGAGAATGACTGTCGGCAATATGGGGAGAAGAGAGCAGTTATATCCAGGCTTGGCGAGCAGTTGAATGGGAACGATCTCGAGGCAGCGGACCTACTTCCATGCTTGTACCCAGCGGAGTGCCTTGACGCTGCACCTGCACTCCTCCAGGCTTTCAAATGGGCAGGGATTGTTGAGATTCTGCTGATTGAGCTATATCAAAAACGAATTTTGACATTTCTTTTAAAATATATTTCAAATTGGTTCTTTGTTAGAAATTTGATGATCTAATGGTTTGACCTCGAATAAATTCCTCACAAATCTGCTGGCTAAGTTTTAGCTGGGGCTAGACAGTCCTTGGTTTCCTTTGAGAATTTTTTCTTTAAGTTTCAAAACGAGATTATATTTCTTCTTATCAAGGTCAATGGGATTCGTGGTTAAGTGAAAAATTTGTGCGATAAAGGCAATTAATTTTAAGAATGCTTTATTAAGAGGTTCAAAAATTGGTTGCCCAAAAATTTTGACCCCCCTTTTATATTTTTTTTGAAACTAGACATAATTTGGTAACCTGTGAGAGTACAAAACTCAAAATTCGAAATTTTCACAAATGACCAATACATTATTCGCCTATAACTCCTTTTCTTCTCAACTAATTTTGATCCCACCATTCGAACCGCCTCGACGAGAAGAACTTTTCTTTTTTTGTCTATCTCTCTACGATCAATCCTACTGAGTTAATTGCAAAAAACTGGTTTGCAAGTTGTCAACAAATTCAATGAAAAAATATTACCAGCGGAAAATTCGGTCTTTTTACCTAGGTGTACCAATCCAGGCCCCAGATACCTTGTTTCACGAGAGATATTTGATGTTGAAAATGAAAACTCCCATTTCGCCCCTATGACATAGGCAAACAAGGTATTCTCGGCTGTTGCCAAAATGCGCGGCCTTTGTTCCAGATAATAAGCTAAGCAATTCCTTTTAACTGCTTTAAGATACTGCCGCAGCAAACGTATCTGCCAAATCTTAGCTGAGTTTATTGAAAAACCATTAATTTATGGATGTTCGAATTTTTGAAACATCAAGATTTTAGGTTTTTGACTATAAATCAAGAAATAATAAATGTGTCGAAAAATTCTATTATCAACTTCAATGTATCACCATTAGAGACGTACATGCCAAAATTCAACTGATTTCATTGAAAAACCATCGATTTATGGATGTTCAAATTTTTGAAACATCAAGAATTTAGGTTTTTGGCCATAAACTGAGAAATAACAAATATTTCGGAAATTCCTTTTGCCAGCTTCAAGATAGCACCTCGACGGACGTACCTGCCAAAAATCAGCCAATTTCGTTGAAAAACTAGTGATTTATGAATTTTTGTACTTTGAAACATCAAAAAATTGAGTTTTGGGCAAAAATCGAAAAAATACGTCAAGCCCAAAATATGACCTGGAGATATCACCCAGGCGGACTTTCATGCAAAAAATCAGCCAAATTCGTTGAAAAACCAGTGATTTATGAATTTTCGTACTTTGAAACATCAAAAAATTGAGTTTTGGGCGAAAATCGAAAAATTACGTCAAGCCCAAAAAATGGCCTGGAGATACCACCCAGGCGGACCTTCATGCAAAAAATCAGCGAATTTGGTTGAAAAACCGCGGAGGCCGGGCCCCGGAATGACACATATATATATATACTAGTAATATTGGTGAGTGGCCGCGCTTCGCGCGGCCACAATCTGCAGGTTGCTGCAGAGCAGAAAAAGTTATAGAACAGTGTAATGATAAATTCTGCAAGTTTCTTTTGCAAAATTTGCTAAATCAATTATCTCAAATCTGCAAAAATTGATGAATCATTTCAATTGGGTTTCACCCAATTTAAAATTGCCAGACACATGGATACACATGGTGAGACAACTTACACCATGGCAAAGCTTACTCCCACATAGTTAGACAACTATTGGAGCTGCACGAATAACATTGCCTCATATTCCCTCTATATGCTGCCTTACAACATCAGCTCCCTGAGTAGACCTGAAATCACGAAAATTGACTTTACTCAATGAGGTTTTTTAGAAATATTTTAATCTAAAGTTGAAAAAAAAATCAGTGATCCTAAAGAGAATTTGTTTTTCCTTGAATTTAACGAAAACAGTCCCCAAGAATTGTTGAAAATTGGCTGAGCAATGAAGTTTCAAAGTTGAAAAATGTTGAAAATTAGTACATTTTCTACGATTTCATTATTTTCTAGAGTTCAGGGACAGGTGCAGCGATATGCCAGAGATGGTTACAATCCGAGATCTATCCAAAATGGTATCACATGCCAGGAGTAGGCGTGGAGAATCCAGTCGTCCCGAGGTACCCTCCCAAAGTGGTGTCACCCGTATATAATAAGATATATGCGGAAAGACGGACACAAAAATGAGGTAACTGGTTAAGCTGGCCTTGGCCGCCCGCCGCTTCGGGCAGGGCGCCAGAGCTCCTCCGGCCTCCGGGGCACCGGTGCTACGGCCCCTACGCTTTCGCCTAGCATGCTTCTCGCATGCTAGGCTACGCTCCGGGGCCTCCGCACCCATGCCCCTCCGGCCTCCGGAGCTCTGGCTCCTCTCCCCCTCCGCGCCAGGCGGCCTTCGGCCGCGCAAAAATGACTGAAAAATTTTTTGTCTCAAAAATTTTAATTTGAGCGATTTTGAGATTTGAACCCTCACATGCCACTAAAAATCTTAGAATTGTGTCTAGCTTCAAAAAAAATTAAAAAGGGGGTCAAACTTTTTGAGCAAACTTTTGGCCTTCTCAGTAAAGCTCTCTTAAGATTTAATTTATGAAAAATCAGAATGTTGAAAACTTATCACTGTGGTCAGTCATAAAGGTGCTGAGGAAGGTGAGGAAAAAGAAACCTTGTCCACCCGACAACTTTCAGCAAACAATCAAAGCGATCGTCTTATGTCCTGTTCTTCGTTCAGTTACGTATTGCTTTGATCTGTTTGCGAAAAGTTGTTCGGGTGGACAAGGTTTCTTTTCCTCACCTTCCTCAGCACCTTTATGACTGACCGCGGTGATAAGTTTACAACATTCTGATTTTCAGTGATAAATATAAGGAGCTACTGAGAAGGCCAAAAGTTTGCTCAAAAAGTTTGACCCCCTTTTTAATTTTTTTTGAAGCTAGACACAATTCTAAGATTTTTAGTGGCATGTGAGGGTTCAAATCTCAAAATCGCTCAAATTAAAATTTTTGAGACAAAAATTTTTCGTCTTGCGCGGCCGAAGGCCGCCTGCCGCGGAGGGCAGAGCAGCCAGGACTCCGGAGGCCGAGAGGCGTGGGTGCGGCGAGGGCCCCGGAGCATAGCCTCACGTGCGACGTGCTAGGCCGGACGTGGGGGCCGTGGCGCCCGTGCCCGGAGGCCGGAGAGCTCTGGCGCCCTCCGAAGCAGCGGGAGGCCGAGGCCAGCTTAACCAGTTACCTCATTTTTGTGTCCGTCTTTCCGCATATATCTTATTATACGGGTGACACCACTTAGAAAGTACCTCGGGCCGACTGGATTCTCCACCTATCCTGGCATGTGATCCATTTTGGATAGATCTCGGATTGAACCATCTCTGGCATATCGCTGCACTGTCCCTGAACTCTAGAAAATAATGAAATCGTCGAAAATGTACTAATTTTCAACATTTTTCAACTTTGAAACTTCATTGCTCAGCCAATTTTCAACAATTCTTGGGGGACTTTTTTTTTAAATTCAAGGCAAAACAATTCTCTTAGGATCACTGATTTTTCAACTTCAAGTTAAAATATTTCTAAAAAACCTCATTGAGTAAAGTCAATTTTCGTGATTTCAGGTCTACTCAGGGAGCTGATGTTTTAAGGCAGCATATCAAGGAATATGAGGCAATGTTATTCGTGCAGCTCAATCAGTTGTCTAACTATGGAGTAAGCTTGCCCATGGTGTAAGTTGTCTCACCATGTGTATCCAATGTGTCTGGCAATTTTAAATTGGGTGAAACCCAATTGAAATCATTCATCAATTTTTGCAGATTTGAGATAATTGATTTAGCAAATTTTCCGAAGAAACTTGCAGAATTTATCATTACACTGTTCTATAACTTTTTCTGCTCTGCAGCAACCTGCAGATGTGGCCGCGCGAAGCGCGGCCACTCACCAATATTACTAGTATATATATATGTGTCATTTCGGGGCCCGGCTCCGGTTTTTCAACCAAATTCGCTGATTTTTTGCATGAATTCCCGCCCCTCGGTATCTCAGGGCCATTCCGGGCTTGACGTAATTTTTCAATTTTTGGCCAAAATCTTGGATTTTGATGTTTCAAAGTACGAAAAAAAATTCATAAAAATCACTGGTTTTTTCAACGAACGCTTATATTACGATGAAAGCCCGCCATCATGGTGATATCTCCAGGTCATATTTTGGGCTTAACGTATTTTTTCGATTTTTGCCCAAAAATTTAATTTTTTGATGTTTCAAAGTACAAAAATTCATTGCAAATCATTAGTTTTTCAACGAAATTGGCTGATTTTTGGCAGGTACGTCCGTCGAGGTGCTATCTTGAAGCTGGCAAAAGGAATTTCCGAAATATTTGCTATTTCTCAGTTTATGGCTCAAAAACGTAAACTCTTGATGTTTCGAGAAAATTTGAACATTCATGAATCGATGGGTTTTTCAATGAAATCAGTTGAATTTTGGCATGTACGTCTCTAATGGTGATACATTGAAGTTGATAATAGAATTTTTCGACGCATTTATTATTTCTTGATTTATAGTCAAAAACCTAAAAATATCTTGATGTTTCAAAAATTCGAACATCCATAAATCAATGGTTTTTCAATGAAACTCAGCTAAGATTTGGCAGATACGTTAGCTGCGGCAGTATTTTAAAGCAGTTAAAAGGAATTGCTTAGCTTATTATCTGGAACAAAGGCGGCCGCGCGTGTTGGCAACAGCCGAGATAAGGTATTTATGTTTGCCTATGTATTCATAGGGGCGAAATGGGAGTCTTTCATTTTCAACATCAAATGTCTCTCGTGAAACAAGGTATGTGGGGCCCCTGGGAATTTGGTACACCTAGGTAAAAAGACCCGAATTTTTCCGCTGGTAAATTATTTTTTCTTGATCGTTGTTGAGACAACTTGCCAAACCAGTTTTTTGCAATTAACTCAGTAGGATTGATCGTAGAGAGATTAGAAAAAAAAGAAAAGTTCTTCTCTCGTAGGAGGTTCGAATGGGGGGATCAAATATGAGTTGCAAAGAAAAGGAGTTATAGGCGAATAATGTATTGGTCATTTGTGAAAATTTCAAATTTTGAGTTTTGTACTCTCACAGGTTACCAAATTATGTCTAGTTTCAAAAAAAAAAAAAATATAAAGGGGGGTCAAAAGTTTTTGGGCGGAACCAATTTCTTGAACATCTTAATAAAGCATTACTTAAAAAATTAATTGCCTTTATCGCAGCAAATTTTTTCATGCGACCACGAATCCCATTGACCTTGAGAAGAAGAAATATAATCTCGGAGTTTTGAAACTTTAAAGAAAAAATTCTCAAAAGGAAACCAAGGGGATTGTCTAGCCCCAGCTAAAACTTAGCCCAGCAGAGTTTGTGAGGAATTATTCTAGGTCAAACTCATTAGATCATCAAATTCCTAACAAAGAACCAATTTGAAATATATTTTAAAAGAGAAATGTTTAGAAATTCGTTTTTGATACCGCTCAAATCACGCAGAATCTCAACAATCCCCGCTCCATTTGAAAGCCTGGAGGAGTGCAGGTGCAGGCGTCGGAAGGCGCTCCGCCTGGGTACAAGCATGGAAGTAGGTCCGCGTGCCTCGAGATCGTTCTCCCTGCGAACTGCTGCGCCAAGCCTGGATATGACTGCTCTCCTCTCCCCATATTGCCAACAGTCATTCTCTGTTCCCCTTTTTCCTCCCTTTTAGCTCATTTTGAGCGTGGGCGGGGGAGCGCGTTGCATAGTTGGCTGCCTAGATGAAAAGAAGCAGAGAATGGTGGCGGGTGGCAAGGCGCTGAAAACATCCTGCGACACATCCGGCGGGGGCAAAAGGGAGCCTGGCAGGGGGACCTTTGACGTGCAAGCGCCTGTGGAACGGCCTCAGCTCCCCCCACCTGGGAATTCTCCTGGAGGAGCGCTCTCGAGGCCTTCTCTGCCTAGCGCCCACACTTTCTGCGCCCCTCACACTTCAGCAGCCCATTTTCTCTCCGACCTGGCGCCTTTGTCCCCGCCTAATGGCGGTCGGGGCCTTTGGTGCCAGCCTTCTTTTTTTTTCGCCGAGACAGGAGGTCTGGCTCTCTTTTCAAGGGATTGGAAAGTCTCTTGAAGGAAGGTAAAGCTGGAGAAAGGAGCGAAAGATGAGTTGCGCTGGATAGCTGCCGCCCTCAAGGCCGCCTTCTTTGCAGGTCCCATCCGCATCCTCGGTGTCGTCTTTTCCTAGCTGGGGATTTGCGCCGGCCCATCGTGCCCGCCTTTTCCAGCTCAGGGGCTGGGTAGTTGGCCAGTGAAGGATGGGAGGGGGGCGTTTCTGGAGAACGTGGGAGGACAGATAGGGATCTGGGGGACTAAGGGAGAGAGGCGTCGCGGCGATTGGCCCTCCGCCCTGCCCCTCTAGTCGTCGCCCAACTGTGCTCCCCATTGGGGGCGCCGCTCGCCCTGCCTAAGAATGGAGGGACGCCCATAGCCGTCCCGGAGCCGGGGGTCTCTTCTCCCCCCTTTCCTGCGCCAGACAAGCAGCGCGCCTCAACTCTCCTCATCCACCCCCGGACGAGAACAGCTGGAACTGGAAAGGAACCCCACCAGCCCCGGCTGCCCCCTCCGACCCCCTCCCCACGGTGTTTTGTTGGAGGCCCAAGGAGGGTGAGTGGGTGGGGAGGGGTTGCGTGAGGCGAGGTGCCCCCCTTATTCGCGGGGCGCTGTGGCCGAAGGCCTCCTCCTGCCCCCTCAGAGGGACGGCCGAGGCTAAGCCGTCCCTACCGCCCCCCTCTAAGAGAGAGAGAGCACTGAGAGCTTCCGGGGACCCCGGCCCGCTCTCCTGCGGCCCTCCAGCCCTCCCCCTCCCCCCGCAGCCCTCCCCGCACCGAATTGGCTGAGGGGAGCTGGCGCTTGGGCCGAACTGGCCCTACCTCCCGCAATCTTGTGCCAAGCCTTTCCCACGCCGTTCACTCGGCCTCTCTTCTCCACACTTCTTCTCCCTCACTCGGTCCATTTGGCCAACCGACGGAGGGAGGGGCGGCCTCACGGACTCAGAGCGCCCTCCTAAACATAGGACTGGGAGAGCAGTGGGAAAGAGGCCGCGGTCCCGGGCGGAGGCGCTGGGCGAAGGCACCGCTGGGCGCCCTTTTTTTGCTGCCCGCCCCCCCGCCCCCCCTCCTCCTCCGAGCCGCGCCCCTCCACTTCCTTTTCGCGGCTAATGCGCCTGCGGTTTGC